>VDFB02281492.1:693731084-693832552 GCA_007258455.2 Sequoia sempervirens
TCCTATACATGAAATGTGAATTTGACTTGGTACTTAAGTGGCATAACCATGCGATTTAGGTTCCATTGTTAATTACATTGTTCAAATTTAGATAGTCTAACATTGATGTAGCTACAAGTTTATCATTGGATTTGATATGGCTTTGTATTTTCCATTGTTGGAACTATCAAATAAAATATGAATTTTCTTCAAAAGTAATTTTTAACTTCTTTAAATTTTAAACTTTTTAAGCTTTTTTATTAGATCATGGCTCTAGATCCTATCAATTTAATAATAGAATTTTGTAATTATAAAATATCTTATTACAAAAATATAAATCAAATAAAAAATATATTTATTATTTACTTTTGAGAACTCGATAAAATAAATATTTAATAAACATTTTATTTAAAGAAAATTAATAAATAATTATTTATTTTGTTGAGTAAAATTTATGATTAAATTAAATATCATAAAATTAAAATATTTCTTATAAATCTAATAAAATATTAAATAAACTGTTAGTAATTTTAATTTAAGATTCTAATTCATAAGGAAAATATCTAAGCCTAAAAAGGTTGTGTGTAAGGATGTGCATTGGAGTGGATGAGGGAATAATATCTGAATTATACTCTCTATCACATGATATGATATCAAAATCCTTTAATTTTCTTATTGTATTCTTAATGTTAATTTCTATAACCCAATAATAGATTAATTTCTCAATAAATTCGCAAAACAAAAATCTAATTTATAGCAATTAATACAAGTGGGTTAATTAACAACTAATAAAAATGGAAGAAAAATAATAACAAGCCAATCACAAATAGACAATAACATAGATATACTCAAGAAACCCTAATGTGGGGAAAATCCTTCAAATGTTGGATCTTCTATTCATCCTAACAACAAACTTTTCTTTCGAAAATACAATATTAGTTTGCTATAACAATCTTACCTATATAGAGCCCTACTAATTTACATCAATGTGTAATGAAAGAAACTTTCCTTAAATTAATTAGCATATCTTATACATAAAATCACTCTCGTTCTTTCTTATCTCAACCTCAAAAACTTGGAAACATTCTAAGAAATAAATTCAAAATTTTACTATTGTTGAAAATCCAACTCAAGTTGCTAAAAAAAAACTCTACATTCCACCTTTTGAGCTACTAAAAATCAACACTCCCTCTTAGCGAGGAAGATGTTCTACACAACACCTAACTTATCCTTGAAGAATTCAAACTTTCTCTTCATCAAGGCCTTCATCAAGATATCTTCTATTTGTTCATCTGTAGGAATGTAATGGAGCTTCACTGTCCCCTTCTCCATACAATCTCTAATGAAGTGGTACCTTATCTCAATGTGCTTTGACTTGTCATGAAACCCCAAATTCTCAGAGAGTTTGATACAACTCTAATTATCATAGTAAATGACTATAGGATCTAGCTCCTGACCAAAGAGCCCAACTAGAAGTTTTCAAATCCAGATAGCCTCACATGTAGCCATACTGGCTGCCATATACCCGACCTCTACAGAACTTAGCACAACTGACTTATATTTCCTCTTGTACCAAGAGACTACTCCTGATCCCAAACTGAAGCTGCACCCTAAAGTGCTCTTCCAATCAGTTCTATTGCCTTCCCAATATGCATCAGTAAACCCCTCGAGCTTCACTCCATCCTACTGAACATACTTCAGCCCATAATCAACTATGCCTTAGAGATATCTCAAAACATGCTTCGCAGCTATCTAGTGCACATGTTTAGGTTCCACCTTAAACTGATTGAGTAAGTTCACTGCAAAACAAATTTATGGCTTGGTGTTGACCAGATACATAAGAGAGCCTATCAACTATTTGTATAAAGTTGGGTCCACTGCCTCTGATCTGGAAGCATCAATCTTCTTCCAATTGTTCATAAGAGGAATTTAAATGGGCTTATAGTTCTCCATCCTAAATCTCTTCAAGATATCAATTACATACTTCCCTTGTCCAAGGAATATCTCTCCCCCTTTCTACCACAACTCCAGTCCTAGAAAGTAGTGCATCAACCCCAAGTCCTTCATCTCAAACTCTCCTACAAGATCCTTCTTATAGTGTGCTATGAGCTCCTTTGATCTTGTGAGAAATAGGTCATCAACATATAACACTAATATGAGAAGTTCTCCCTTCACTTGAACATAGTACAGGTTCAGATCCACCTCACTCATGATGAAGCCCATGCTCTACAAGTAATAGTCAATATGTGAATACATTGCCTTGGGAGCCTGCTTGAGTCCATACAATGCTCTTTTCAACCTGCATTCATGAAAATCCCTCCCATGTGCTTCAAATCCTTTTGGTCATGGTACTACCTCCCACACACTATTCTTCATGATGGAAGAATACTCTTCCACCATGGCATCCCTCCATATTTGGTGTTGGGACACCTCTTGAAAGCTAGAAGGCTCCACTTCAATTAATTTACTCATAAGTGTTGGAGATAATTAGAATAACATATAGGATCCTTTCTTTTTCTAACTGAATCTTGTGGATCACCAACATATTCCTAGGCCTCTCTCAGTGTCTTCTCAGTCACCTTGTTTCTCCTCTTCTTGATAATAGGAATATGAGGCTAAGGAATTATTTTTTCCTCCTTCTACCCTACCTGCTTGTTGTGCTCTCCAACTTGCGTGACTAAAGTTTGAGGAATTTTTGTTTCCTTAATTGTGGGTGATTGCTCCTGCTCATTCATCAAGTTGCTACACTTTTGAAGAGCCCTCTCTTTCTCGAACTTCACATCTTTTGGAGCCATTATTTTCCTAAGAGCAGGAATGTAAACCCGATAAGCCTTAGAAGTTTCACTATACCCAACAAGGATGCCCTTCTCTATAGTAGGTTCCAACTTGGTTCTCTTCTCAATATAAATGTGACAATACATAAGGCATCCAAAGATGTGAATGTGCCCCAAATATGGTTTCTTACTAGTGAACGCCTCTTATAGAGTCAACTTTCCCAACACTTTGTGAGGGCTCCTATTCTACAAATACACAACTGTATTGCAAGCTTCTTCCCATAAGAACCAAGAAAAATCCTGATCATGAAGCAAGGCCTTGGCTGCTCCAACTATAGCCCTATTTTTTCATTCAACAACCCCATTCTACTGAGGGTTGTATGGAACTACCAACCCTTTCTTGATACCTTCCCGATCACATAAATCTTTGAAGGAATTTGAGGTATACTCACCTCCGTTATCAAAACTCATTATCTTGATCTTCCTCCTTGTTTGGTTCTCCACGAGAGCCTTAAACTCTTTGAACCTACTGAAGACCTCATTTTTATTCTTTATAAAATACATCCATGTCTTCTTGGAGAAATAGTCAATGAAAGTAACACAATACTCATATCCATTCAAGGATGATGTTGGCATGGGCCCACACACATATAAGTGTACGATATCCAAAATCCGTTTAGATCTAGGGTCGCTGCTTGGAAAATTGATCTTGGCATATTTCCCAAGAGCGCAACCCTTTTACACCTCATTCTTTTATGTCTTCATCTTAGGAAACCTTGTCACTATTTCCTTAAGAATATTAAGTACTCCATGGTGAAGATGAGACATCCTCATATACCATAATTTTGCTAGCCCTTTACAACTACTAATCAACACATATAATGGCTCAAATTGTAATCGAAATAAGTTGTCGTGTCTGACTCAAATCAATTTTGCAATCATGAAATCCTTGGGAAAAATATAGACTTTTCCCCTCTCAAAAAACATGATGTAACCCTTGTCTTCCAAAGCAGAAACTAAGATTAAATTCTTTGTCATGCCAGGGACATATAACACATCCTCCACCAACAAGGGTTTGCAAGACTCCCTCTAAAACTTGATGATGCCAATACCAGTTGCATGGTACTTGGAATTGCCTCCGAGGTCAATATAGAAATTCAACTTCTTCTCCTCTAACTTGGTTAAACATTCTCTAACTTCCGTCATGTGGCAAGAAGCCCCATTGTCAATATACCATACCTTGTTGGCAATTGAACTTGAGAGAAAAGAAATGAGTAAAAACCGATTTTCAAATCATGATGCAAACTCATCCACCTTTTTTGTAGAGACAACTTGCTTCTTTTGCTTGTCCTTATTTTTCTTATTTGAACATTGACTAGCATAGTGACCCATTTGATGGCATCAAAAATATTTTATCTTGCTTATATCTTCTTCCCACTCTTGGAAGAAGAACCTTTCATTTTCCCTATATTAGAATTATGCTTACCATTGCTTGCAAGAGCAATATTTTCTTTGTCTTGACCCTTCTTCATCTAATCTCCTCTATGAGTACCTTCATAGATCTCCTCTTGAACTCAATCATCCAAAAGCATCACTCAATTATGTAGCTAATCTCTACCAACAATACACTTGACAAACACTTCCCAGTGCTTTGAAAAACCATTCAAGGCTATACACACCAACTCATCTTCATCAATAGTCTCTCTAAGGGCAATTGGATCATCCCTGACTTGTGTCATCTTGGAAAAGTAATAGGTCACACTCTCACCTTTGGAAATATTGGTATTATGCAATTTGTCCTTTAACATCATCTTATGACTCTGATAATCACTATGATAAAGTCTTTGTAGCGTATCCCACATTTATCACATATTTTTTTTACTTTTCCTATGCCCACATGAGGGCATGTGATTTATACTATCATCATTTGTTGTTTTGGAGGTGGGAAAAACAATGTAAAGGTTTGATTGAGGCAAAATCATATACAACACAACCTTTTCCATCCTTTCATGTGTGCAAGTAAGATCCAAAACTTTTATCAACAAGTTGCAAAAGAGAAAATGTCCTACTGTGTTAGAGAGATTTGGCGTCTAAACACCCCAAAACAACCATACTAGGGTTCACATGCCCCATTCTCTCTATTTCATACTCAAATTTAATTTGTAGGTGCCCCTCTATTTATACATTCCAAATTTATACTTTTTTTGTAATTTTTCTATTCACCTATGCAATCATTTATATTTCTAGATCTAGATTTTAAGTCAATTAGTTTAATTAAATCAAACATTAAATCTAACCTCTTTGTAAGAAAGGAGAAAAAACCCTAGTAGATTGGATCTCCTCTAAATTTTTTCATCGAATCATGATAGCTATAGTCAAGAACAAGTAAAAAAATGATCATTCATTGTGATAGAGCAATAAATTCAAAGGAAATACCAATTTCACAGACACCTTCAAAAAATGAGAGAATCCAGTGCTCTTTCACCGAAGAGAAATATATGTTGAATATGAGAAAATTTACACAATGTACAAAGTGCCTTAAAAAGGCATAAAAAGTAGGTGATGGGTGAGGAACTTCCCAGCATGGGAAAAACTATGGGATTTAATGAATGTATAGTTAATCTTTAAATGCAAGCCTAAGTAAACTTAAGCATAAATATAATTTACTCTAACACCCCCCTTAAGTGCAACTTAGGGAGAATGAAGAAGCAAAATGTAGATGTAGTATGGGTCTCAGCTACACAACCATGTTAGGTACCCATTTACAATGCAAAAATAAATTTCTCGCAACCAGAGAAAAGGAGAAAAACCCTATGGAAAAAAACCCCTCTCCAAAAGAGAAAAGAAAAACAAAAATGATGCATGGATGGAGGACTCAGTCACACCCCCAAGGACTACACATTAGATATATACAATCAATGGCCCCCCATAAGAGGGAAAGAGATAGACTATATATCCCCCCCACAATGTGTAATCACCTACAAAAATGGTAAGTGTTTGAAGAAAAAACATGATCCAGTGTTGACAAATAACTTGTATCCCTTTCAAAAGAAACAAAACCAAATAAAAATCCAGGTACGATTCCCAAAGAAGCATGAAAATGTATGATGGTGCCTCTGAGATCTACTCATGTGTCACCAAAACCTTGGAAGATGATGCCTCTTGAATGCTCTTGTGAACTCAATTTAATATTATGAATTCTCTCACAAAAGACCTAGCTTAGAATGAATGAATGAACCTTGTATTTATACTTATGGTTAATATATTGAAATTACATCACACCAAGACAACATATGAATTCATTAAATAAATGAGGCTAAATCCCACCAGAATTTCAAATTAAATCTTAAAAATGACTCAAGGAGGACTAAGACACCCTAGGTGGCATCTTAGTCCCAAGTTCTAAAAACTTGGTGCACAGACACCAAAATGGGGCCCAATTAAGATATCTTAGAATTACGGTCCTGAGACCCTTGGGGGACAAAGACGCCCTAGGTAGCATTTTAGTCTCAACCCAAAAATTAGGGACATAGTGATGGAGTCATTAAATTATCATCTATGCATTGGAGAATGTCAGGATTAGCTAGAAAAGGATGTAATTCATAGGTTTTGTGGACACAAAATAGCACCAATTAGCCATAAAGAATCATAAGTAAAGCAAGTCAGACCCAAACAATTGTGAAAATGCAAGGTTATGCATTTTACTACACTACATTTAGCCCCCATTGTAGTGAGAGGATGAACTTGCTTCAAACTCACAATAAAGTAGCCAACCACACAATCAAGAGGGGTTCAAATGTACAAATGCTAGTAAGATATGATGACAATAATCAAGAGGTTGGCCAAGCCCCCAAGATCAAGATCCTATGGTAGACCAACATAAATACAAAATAACACACTTGTAGATGATATATGAAGCCATAACCAGATCACAAACTTACACCATCAAAGATAGGAAAAAGGAAAAAGAAAAAGGAAATAAGAGAAAACTACAACAGATCAAGCTTCAACTAGTTATCCAACGTCATGGAATGTGTCTAGGTTGTTTGTCCAAAAATGAAGTTTACAAGTGGAAAGTGTTTTCCACTATGCAAACAAAACACACGCTCACAAGGGCTAGTGAGAGGTAGGTGTCCACTAGGTGAGCCCCAGGAAGTCCATACCAATGTCATACCCCCATAACTATGATAAGGACAAAAGAAAATGCATACTCACAAGGGATAATGAAGCTAGTTCACTAGGTGAGCCCCAGGGGACCATATCAAAGCCATACCTCCATGACTTTGAAAAGATACAAAAATGCATGCTCACAAGGGCTAGTGGGAGCTAGTTGTCCACTAGGTGAGCTCTAGGGGACCATATCAAAGCAATACGTCCATGAATTTAATAAGTTACAAAAAGGAAAATGCAATAGGAAAGAGGAATGTTGAAAGGGATTTTTCTTAGTTCATGCAAGGTCTTACTCTTAGGAGACATTGTTCCTAATGTCTCAAGAGAAGACTAGTCAAAGGGTAAAAGATTCACCACTTGAGCAATGGAGTACATCATATCACCACTAAGGGTAATATAATATGCTAAGATAGATCACACTCTTGAAGGAAACTACTCCCAATGTCACCACTAAGAGGAAAACATGTCACATGAAATGAGAAAATCTCATCAAAGAACATGAAAAGGGAAAAAATGCAAGTGAAATTATGCCAAAATAATGCCAATGTATACCCCCACTTTAAAGAAATTTCTAACACCATGTTGTGAGAAATTTATTTAAAGTAGCCAAAAGATGAAAAAGGAAAAGAAAAGGGATTCCCCCAAGAAACACATAAGGGAACTATGGATTTGGGGTAAGTATGTTCTTTGATACAATATTTTTATAGAGCTTGGAATTGTCATCATCCCTAAAATACACATATAATTGGAATAATGACACAAAGAGAGTGAAAAAAATGCCTTTTGGGTCAACATGGAAGAATGAGGGTACAAATAGAGGGATGGACTTAGAGATAGGAACATCAAACAAAACATAAAAGGAAATCACGTTATTCACATGCAATAAAAAGTGAAAAGAAAGCAAGAAGGAAAACAAAAGAAAAGACTAGTAAAGCACATGTGATTCAACCATCCAGAATGTCATCCGCATCCCAATCTTCTTTAGTATATGTAGAATGAAAATCACTAGCAAGATGGAAAACATCAAGTGTTCTACCAGGAGAATCACCAAGTTCAACAACATGGTGAATTTTTTGGTTTAGGAGGATCACCATGGTTGTTATCGTTTAAGCTCATGAAGAAGGAAAATAAAAAATTTAGCTCATTATATAGTTCCTCATCAATTTTAACTTTTTCTTCATTTTTGGGACCCTAAATGCTTCTCTTACACTTCTAGGGGTTTTCACCTAAAAGCAGAGATATCTAGGTCCAAAATGCTTATGTAACACTCAAATTAGGATGTATACAATATGGTATGATGTAAATAAACTTAACTAAATGCAATTTATTGATTGAAATGAACTAAAATGAATGCAAAAGTGCAATTTAAGCTATATTTGAAAACACATTGTGATATGAAAATAACTATGAAAATGAAGAAATAATGTAGAATAGAAGGTATAGGGTAAATTGAGTGCACATGAATGAAATGAGTTGTTTGGATGTCTAGAATGTCGATGAATTTTACTAGTTTTTCATAGTGGGACTCACTCATCCAGGTGGTGAATCAATCCTCCTACTAGTGGAAAAGTGTTGGGAACTGATTTCTGATAGTCAAGATTTGAGATCTGACAAAATACAGATTTCAGACCTCAAGTGGGACTCATTCACCAAGGGTGGAAAATCATTCCACTCCTAGATTTCTAGAATAGATAGCAACTCTGCAACACAAGATTTGGGAATGTTTGAATGTCGGGTTTCCAAAGTTAGTTCAGTAGGGAAATGGACGAAAAACACTTAAAATGCTTGAAATAATGATATGTTGACTTGAAGAACCTAAGTGACTTGATTTCTACTTTTCAACACCTTTAAAACCTGTCAAATTTGCAAAACAAAGGCTGTAAAGACACATGCAAAGGGGGGAAATGTTGGAGGGTTAGAAAATAGGGGTTTGCCTTGGTCAAACCCCACTTCAATGGTAATCAAACCTAATAGAAATAAATGAAATGTAAAGGAAATTTAAACTAATAGTTCATGAAAATGCTATTAACTCACCAAATCCTTGATCTTGTAAGTTTGAAGTAAAGTCAATGGTCGCTCCAAAGTGATTCAATTGATGATGTAGAATGCTTGAATGCTTGAATGTATAGGTGGATAAGTGAACTTGATGAATTGGGGGTTAAAATGAGGTGAAAAACACTTATTTGTAGAATTCTTGTTCCTTATTATCTGTTCATACCTCATCACAGGCCAATATCAAGTGATTTTTAATAAAATCCTAAAAGGAAATTTGAAATATTTTGAATTTGGGGCCAATGGGGACTCATTCGCCACTCATGGCGAATGGGTCCCACCTAGGACCTAAAACCATGTGTCAGGAAAAATGTTATGTTTAATGTTGTTTGTCAATATAATATGCAAAACTACTCTTAATTAAGCATATGAGGGCATAGAAAGACAAAATAAAGCATGAGAAAGGTGTAAATAGTGAAAATATGTCTAGATGAGTGTGAAAAGTTGTTACAAGACTTTACAACACTTCATAATAACAATTTTTGATGTGTAAAAAGGTGATTTTTAGGTAAATTGAATTAAATAAAGTAAAGAAGGATGTGGAAATGTCTTACAATACTTCACAACACCTTCACAAGACATCGTTCTCTAAGTTTTAGAACCTAAATAAGCATGTTCAAGCCATTTCACAACATAAAATCAGAGCAACATAGTCTCAACACCATGAAATGAGACCTAAAAGGCCATGAAAATGACAAGGGGCCATTTTTCTATGGCACATTAAGCCCCCACTTTAGTGAGAGGATGAAATTGCTTCCTCACACTAAAGTAGCCATGAACATTGAGGGGATGGTTCAAATGCACTTACATTAGCAAGATGGAATACAATGATCAAGAGGGATGATCAAGCCCCTAGGACAAAGATCCCATGGAAAACTAATCATAAGAACAAAGGAACACAAAAGTGTTGAAATGAATTAGATTAAGCTTTGATCATCAATCCGACTAGTTGTGAAAAGAGATCTATGTTGATTGTTTGAAAAAGAGAATGTGTACACACTCTGAGGCCATGAAAATAGTTTTCCATGGGGTGAGAAGGTCCAACTGTATTCTCACTCTAGGGCCATAGAACTAGTTGTCCGCGGGGTGAGAAAGCCCAAAAATTAAGATGCATATGCTAGTTGGTATGCACTCACAAAATAGAAAAGTGGTTATGGGGAAAAGCCATGCTACTAGTTGGGATTCTCGCTCAACCATGCCAAAGTGATACTCATTTGATAGCTTTAACAAGGTGCCATAAATCCAAATTAAATGTAAATTTAAAACTTCAAACAATACGATACTACAAGCATGAAAGTTGTGCTATGCAAGGTGGCTAGGAAATACAACAATGTAAAAATGTAATGTGAAAATTTTTTCAAAGGAGTGTTGTTTAGTTTATGCAAGGTCAATCACTTAGGGAACATTGTGTCTAATGTATCTAAGAGAGGACCAATCAAAGAATAGTATATTCACAACTTAGGGGATGAAGTGTGTTGCATCAAACCACAAAGAGGAATGCAATATGCTAAGATAGATAACACTTTATAGCGACGCTACACTCCAATGTCATCCACAAAGTGACAAACACATCACATAAAATGACAAGGCTATAGGGTGATCCCACAATAGTGGCTTACAATTTTTGGCCAAACTGGACACTGAAATAATTTTTTCTAACTAAATCTTCACTTTTGGGCACCTATAGCGGCTAAACCGTGAGCAATTTGAAGATGATGCAAACAAGAGTTTCGTGAAATTTTTTCTGTAGATTCTAAATATATTTTTTCAAAAGCCTTTTAGAATAAGATTGCACTTCTTTTCCATCTCCCTTGAAAATAAGTTTTTTTCAGAAAACAACATTTTAAAAAAGTGGCCAACATAATGCATAATTTTTTTTCCATGAAGGATAAAATTCTAATTTTTTTCAATTCTAGACTTTAACTCTGATATCTAGTAAGCCCAATTTGGTTAGATAGTTTTTATTGAATATTTTTCTTTAATCAAGTTTTGAATCCAAAACCAATTATAATCTACATAGCACATCATATAATCCATTAAATTTTTTGTTATGTATCAAATTTAAATTTTTTCTTTGTTGGATTAAGGACTTCAATATCCTGTGCACTAATATTTTTAATTTTTTTTTTTTTTTAATAATCGCTATTTTTCCACATGTGCAAAAGAAAGAGCTTGATTTTTGGTGAAAAAGCTATGTTCACAAGAAATTAAAAATAAATCTAATAATAAAATAAAATTTATTTAAAATTATACTTTTGGGGAAGCTTATAGTAAGGACTACATACTTAAAAAATTAAATTTTAAATGAATTACTTGATCCCCAAGGTAAATCAAAGTGGTTTATTATCAACATTTTGATAGTGAAGCATAACTCTATTATAGGTATGGTTTAAAACTACTGGTTCTATCCAAGGGTTTTGATTAAGGTACTTTGATCAAACCCTCTTTAATTGGAATTTTTAAATGGAACCCTAAGTCTTAAATCATTATATTATCTAAAAAAATATGTCATATTTCAATAAAAAATCGGGCCTTCCTCACGTAAATTGTAAACCAACTTTGTGGATCAGCCTACATCTAAGAAGCATGAATTGCAAATGAAATAATGGTAATTTATGCTCCCCACTTTAAAGAAATTTCTACACATCCTATTGTGAGCAATTAATTGAAAGTAGAGAAAAAAAAAAAATGAAAAAAGAAAACAAGACACAAGAGCCAACCTAGAAAACTCTATCCCAAGTCATATGTTTCAAAGGTAGGCTGCATCATGTCAGGGAAAATGAAAGGAAAACAAAGAAATGAAGGGAGTTTCCCCCCCAGAAAAGGAAATTACACCAACTACAAGTGGACATCTTATGAATTGGGATCAAGATACTGTTGCTGCAATGTTTTTATGAAAGATCATAAAACTATCATCATTCCCCAAACACACATAGAACTGGAAGAATGACATAAAGAGAGCGAAAACAAAGGAAAACCAAAGTCCATTTGAGTCAACATGGAAGAGATATTGTGGTCTTGACACCTTGCATTGTCTGCAAAAGGAAAACACAAGCTAAAAAAATATGAAATGAAAAAAAGCTTTTGGGTCAACATGAAGGAGTATTTCAATGCCTTATGCTGTCCCCAAAAGGAAAAAACACAAGAAGATACAAGCAAAAAATAAAAGGACCATTTGGGTCAACATGGAAGATTAATATTAGGTCATCTCACGCTGCGCCATCTGCAAAGGAAACAAAAAATAAAAAGGAAGACAAGGACCATTTGGGTCAACATGGAAGAGACATAGAGCATCTCTATGCTTTGCATCATCCCCAAAAGGAAAGAACAAAAGAAAAGGAGAAGAAGACAAGGACCATTTGGGTCAACATGGAACAGACATAGGGCATCTCTACATTTTGCATCATCCCCAAAAGGAAAACACAAAACAAAGAACGATGAATAGAAGAATAAAGATACAAATACAAGAAGTGTACGAAGAGAGAACATCAAACACATGATACGGGGGAACATGATACGCACATGAAAAAAAAGAAAATAAATGTCAAGAAAAAGATAAAAGGCTAGCTAGGAAAATGCAAGTCATTCATCAAGTCATCCACCTCCCAATCATGTTCAATGTAATTCGAAGGTGGTTGATTGTCTAAAGGAGGAATCACAAGTGCCAAAATAGGAGTTGTACCAAGTTCTTCACTTGGTGGAGAGGATTTATCATTTAAGCTTATTTTAGATGAAAATAAAGAGTTCAAATGATTGTGTACTTCATCTATTTTAGTGTTCGTCGTATCTTCATCATCGTCATCAAGATTAATAATGATGAGAGGATGAAGGGTGATTTCTAAGGACAAATGTATTAAGAGTGTTTTTTGTTGAATGTGTTTATTTTTTTGCAATTGTTGGGTTGAAATATCATGTGGTAAGTCGAGAGAGGGAATGTGGTCATCTATTTCTTCTATCAAGGGTGGAGGTTGATTTTATTTATCGTCTTCCATACGAGATTGATGGGCAAGGAGACGACAACGATGCTAACATTCCTGAGCACCGTAGTTGTGTTTAATTCTATATTAGAGTTGTTGAGGTGTAAGATTGGATTGAGTCATCATAGGTTCTTCTACTTCTGAAGGGGGAAGAGCAAGAGAAACCAAAGAAGATGGATCAACCATTTTCTCTTTTGTTTTATATACTTCTTTGATACAAGGTGGTAAGATAGGAGTTATTTCATTTTTTCCTAGGCATTTAAACGATGGATGGGAAGTGTCAAGAGGAGATTGTTTAGAAGGTTTGATGGTTTTTTCAATATTAGATTTAGGTGTAATCATGGTTTCATCAAGGATAAGATTAGTGGATGTGAAAAAAGATGTGTTACAAAGAGATAATTCAACAATCTTTTTGGCTTTAAACTTTTGATAACCAATGTAAAAGAAGTCTTTACGAGGGGTGATAGGTCCCATGGGTTCAAGACAAAAGGATTCTAATAAAAAATTACCTTTCAAAGACAAAGGATTAAAGCCACTATGGTGTACAATGAATACATCATTGCCATGTGGAAACCTCAAGCACTTATGAACAACTAATGGGACCACTTTCATTGAGCGAAGCTAAGGAAGGCCTAGCCACACACAAAATTGTTCAAATTGTGGAATAATGGAAAATGTTACCTCCAAAGTCTTAGTCCTATTTTTAAAGGTAGCACAATCAATCCAATCGTAGGGTGTGCAAAACCGTGATGTGTTTTATTCCATGCAATTGGTGTATTATAGTCATCTTGATATAGATCATGTAATACTAGAAATTTTTTTGTGATCACATTCTCACAACAAGCGGGATCTATTAATATCTCATTAGTAGGTTTATTATAGATTTGGCCAGCTATGTAGATCGGACCATCAAAAAGCTTTTGTAGTATATCTTTAGCAAAAAAATTAATATCAAGAGATTTAGTGGTTTGGACCTTACAAGGGATAATGTCTATCATAGCTACAAGTTTATCCATAGGACTAGCTTGGGAAATAATAGGAGATGTATCAAGTTGTTCATTGTGTGTGTCAATAGTCATTACATCAGGATTAGAAGGTTCACTAGCCTTGACAAACGAGATAGTGTGTTTAGGCATAGGGTTGGTATATGGTTGATGAATTTTTTTTACCCAAAATTGATGAAACGAAAAGGGTTTTTAGAGGAGATTCTTATATTTCCACCAATATAAATTATGCTTTAATTTGAATTTAATAAATAATTATTATTCATTTTCTATTTGAATTATGACTAAAGCGCTAATTAATAGGCTGATTGAAAAACATCTATAGCTAGCTTTCAAATGGTATCACATTTTCAGAATCTAAAAAATGTGCCACATTCTATGCTTAACATACTATAGGATTAAATAAAGAAAAATAAATTTCATGAAGTTTTGACCAAGTTAAGATGAAAAGACATGATTTTTATGTTTTTAAAAGTTGTAATAAAAAATTCATAATTAATTATTTACTTGGAAAATAATTACAAAAAATATGCATCATACATCTGAACATGAGTCCTCTACTTATGTTTAAAATCTTATAAAACATATTATAATTTGTGGTGAGGGTTGGTCGGCGACACCTACTTTTATCTTTTCCCTAAAATTTAAGTACTACTACATTGAAATTTTAAATTTTCACCAAATAGATTTTAAAAAAAAAAAACTAGTAGTTGAGAAACTATATTAAATCTCCTACAGATTCTATTATTACATATTTTGAAATAATATAGATAACTTATTCAAATTTTTATGTCAAGTTGCCTAACTCTAATTTAAAAAAAAAAATTGCCACTTAAGGGCCTATTTTTTCCATGATGATCTTGCACATACCTGTTCATTGTATTGTGAAGGGTGTCAGGTAAAAGAGTGAAGTGTCTATTCGTATCTCCATAATGATAAGGAATTGCTATTTAGTAGCGGCCATTGAATTTTGAACTTGTGGATTTGATTGAAATAGGGGTGAAGGAGGTGGATTAAACTGTAAAAAGCCTTAGTTAGGTTTGTGGAAATTTTGTGTGTTGTTTTGTTTTGATTGTAATTATTGTTTCTAGGTTTGTCAACTTGGCTAGAAGTGGATTTGGAATCACAACTTGAAAACAAATTTTGATAATCGCATAAAGTTGTGCATAAATGCATAAATGAAGGGAATTTCATCATAGTAAGTTTATCTTGGAGGTTGGTGTGCAAATTCTGGATAAACATCTTCTACAGATGTGCATCTAGAATTTTAACATCAACTTGAGTGTATAAGGATTGATAACAAGAGATGAAATTTGTCACTTTTTCTTCTGTGTTTTGTCTACATCTCATAAGGTCAACCATTGTCTTTTTAGGTGTCATGTGCATTTGAAAGTGATTAATGAAATATTTTTCTAATTCATTAGATGAATGGATAGAATGATTGGTTAAGTTGGAAAACCATTCTAAAGCAATAGCTTTCAAGGTCCTTGGAAAAAAATTTGCTAAAATTTTATCATCAAGGAAAAAATTATAACACAAGGTGGTAAAAGCATTGAAATGGTTGATAGGGTCTCCTTTTCCTCCATATTTCTCAAAACTCAGCATTTCTATGCCTTGTGACATCGGGGTATGTAAGATTTCTAATGATATGGGGTTGCTACAGATAAGATATGTGAATGGAGCAGTTTGACCTTGACTAATGGTGGCAAGTTGGTGTTTCATAGATGAAATAGTGTTAAGGAGTTGTGTCATAAAAGGATTTGGATAATTAGGTTGAAGTGGAAGGGAAAATGGTGATGGAGTATAAGTAATGTTAGGGGAGGTGAAAGGAATACTAATGGGTGTGAAAGTGGTGGAATGAGGTTGCGATGCCACAACAGAAGTAGGAATGCTTGTGGAAATTGGGAAAGAAGTAGCCACATAATTAGGTTGATGCATAGTTGTGTGGACTTGTGGATTTGTGTAAGTTGGTATGGAAGATATAGCTGGAGGAGGAACTTGAGGTGCTCCTTGGCTTATAGGAATGTTTGCAGATTGGGTATTTGAAGAGGCATGTTTACTGTAAATCTCATAAATTTGTTTCAAAACATATAACCCATCATCACTTTCAATTAAACGATGAAGTTTCTCAATAGCAGGTATATAGTAGTAGTGGAAATGCTTTCAAGTGACAAATCTTGTTGTAAATGTGCAAAATACTCATGAATATTAATGACCTTTTTTTGCAGGAGGGATTTGGTTTGGTTGTCAACATGCATAGGGTGGAAAGGTGAAGGCATGGAAGTGGTAATGTTAGGGCCTAATGCACCATTGTCCATACCAAGAGTAGGAGCTCATGAGATCCCAAGGTCCACAACGAAAGTGCTATCATGGGATGCCATGAGTCTAGGACTTCGTCTCACTAAGGTATTATCAACGAGGCACCAAACACTCATGCAAGTACCACAAAGGAAGGGTGAATGGAAATGCAAGCTAATCTAAGAATGTAAAATTGAAAATAACATAATATTTGCTAACTATCATAGGGATGCAAATACATAAAACAAAAATATAGGAAAATGCTAGAAAAAATAGAGAACTACTGTCTAAAAACTGCAGAGGGACTAATTCACCCTAGGTGGCGAATGAGTCCCAAAATGCAATTTTTTTGTGTTTTTTAGAATTTTAAGGATGATTTAAATGTTCTACAGAATAAAAATACAGATGTAGAATGCATATTTTTACTTTTTTCAATGAAATGGAATGCAAAAATGAACACTAAATGAATGTTTCACTAATGCAAAATGAAAGGTCCTAGAATGCAATAACAAATCAATGTCCTAATTGAATGCTAATGCAAATGAAAACTAGGATGCAATATCTAAATGCAATTAGAAGTTTTAAAATGTTCAAAAATTAGGTTCACCAAAATATGACATAAATTTTGGGACCCTAAAATGCTTCTCTTGCACTTCTAGGGTTTTTCACCATAAGGAGAGAGATCTAGGTCCAAAATGGTTATGTAACACTCAAATTATGATCTATGCAATATGTTATGATGTAAATGAACTTAACTAAATGCAATTGATTGATTGGATTGAACTAAAATGAATGCAAAAGTGCAATTTAAGCTATGTTTGAAAACACATTGTGATATACAAATAACTATGAAAATAGAGAAATAATGCAGAATAGAAGGTATAGGGGTAAATTTGAGTGCACTTGGATGAAATGTGAGTTTTCTGGGATGTCTAAAATGTTGATGAATTTTATTAGTTTTTCACAATGGGATTCATTCACCTACAGTGGTGAATTAGTCCTCCTACTAGTGAAAAAGTGTAGGGAACTAATTTCTGATAGTCAAGATCTGAGATCTAACAAAATATAGATTTCCAGACGTCAAGTGGGACTCATTTTCCAAGGGTATTAAATCAGTCTACTAGATTTCTAGAAAATAAGACAACAACTTTGCAACACTAGATTTGGGAATGTCTGAATTAGTCCTCCTACTAGTGAAAAAGTGTAGGGAACTAATTTCTGATAGTCAAGATCTGAGATCTAACAAAATATAGATTTCCAGACGTCAAGTGGGACTCATTTTCCAAGGGTATTAAATCAGTCTACTAGATTTCTAGAAAATAAGACAACAACTTTGCAACACTAGATTTGGGAATGTCTGAATGTCAGGTTATTGAAGTCAGTTCTGGAAGAAACACATGTTGACGAACTGATTTCCACTTTTTAACACCTTTAAAAACTCATCAAAACAAAGGCTGTAAAGAAATATGCAAAGGGGAAAATGTTGAGAAGTAAATAGGGTTTGGTCAACCCTCTTACCCTTGGTAATCAAACCCAATAGAAATAAATGAAAATGCAAAAGGAAGTAAACTAATAACATGCAAATGCCGTTAACTCACCTCAAATCCTTGGATCTTTGTAAGTCTGAAGTAAGTAAAGTCAATGGCTGCTCCAAAGTGCTTCAATAGTTGCTTCAATTAATGATGTAGAATGCTAGAATGCTTGAATGCTTGAATGCATAGATGGATAAGTGAACTTGATGAATTGGGGGTTAAAATGAGGTGAAAAACACTTATTTATACAATTTTTGTGCCTTACTATCCAACCATACCACATCACAGGCAAACATCAAGTGATTTTTAATGAAATCCTAAAAGGAAATTTAAAATATTTTGAATTTGGGACCAGTGGGGACTCATTCGCCACCCATGGCAAATGGGTCCCACCTAGGACCTAAAACCATGTGTTAGGAAAAAAGTTATGTTTAATTTTTTTTATCGAGATAATATGCAAAAATACACTTAATTAAGCATATGACAGCATAAAAAGACAAAATCAAGCATGAGAAAGGTGTAAATAGTGAAAATATGTCTAGAAGAGTGTGAAAGGTTGCTACAAGACTTTACAACACTTCATAATAGGGCTTGGTGATGTGTAAAAAGGTTATTTTTAGGTAAATTGCATTAAATAAAGTCTAGAAAGATGTGGAAATGTCTTATAACACTTCACAACACCTTCACAAGACATTATACTTTGAGTTTTAGAACCTAAATAAGCATGTTAAAGCCATGTCACAACATAAAATTAGAGCAACATAGTCTCTACACCATGAAACAAGACCTAAAAGGCCATGAAAATGACCAGGGGAAATTTTTCTACATCACACATCCAAGTTAACCACAATAGGGGACAAATGGTAGTATCCATAGAAGTTTTTGTTCCTTGTTTTGGAGACATAACTTCTATTTTTTTTGGTAAGAGAGGAGGGTCATTGTTTATTTCTTCTATTAAGTTTTGATTTTGATTTTCAATTTTTTTTGTCACCATCTTTCGATCAATAGCAGATGTCTATACCTACTCTCTCTAGTATTGTGGTTCCTTTTATTACAGTTTTGAAGTTGCATTTGTGTAGGAGCAGGTTTGTAAACCATAGGTTCCTTTTCTTCTTGTGAGGGAAGAACGAAAGAAACCATGGAAGGTTTTTCAACCACTTTATCTTTTGCTTTATAAATTTTCTTAGGAGGTGGACTAGGACTTATTTGGTTTTATGTAGGTCTTTTTCAAGAAATATTAAGGGACTATTCATGGATGGGTTTGGGTTTGTTGGAAGGGATTTAGGCTAAGCATTGTTTTCTTTAGGTGGTGGAGGTTCAAGCATGGGTGGAGGAAAGTTTTCAAGGGATAGTTTGGCTATGCATTTGGCTTTGAAATTTTGGTAGGATAGCAAAAGGAATTCTTCTCAGGGTCATATAGGCTCCATGGGTTCAGGCTAAAAATAATCTAAGGAGAAGTTTCCACAAGAAGATGGGGATCCAAAGCCACTATGGTTTACTGTGAATATTTCATTGCCAACTGGAAACTTTAAGCACTTATGGAAAATGCATGGGACTAAATAATTGGAGAAAAGCCATTTGTAGCCTGACTTCACATGAAATTGGTTCGAATTAGTGTAGACACCTGAAATTAGCATTATGCACTTAGTTCATGTCCATCCGCTCATTCATAAATCAAATTCACATTAATCCACTCATTAGGTAAATCGGGCTCATTTAATCTTTAAGGATTATCCACTTAATTCAATAAATTAACTTTAGGCCTATCATTCCCTCTTTGATTAAATAAATCAAGACTTTATTTAATTAAAATTCAAGTCATATTTCTCCCTCTTGATTTAAATAAATAAAAATATCTAAGTCAAATTGGTCAAATCCCCTAATCATCACTTAAGCTACTATAATCTTTATTAACCTAACCTAACCAACCATCACATCCTCTAGCTTTTCCCACTTGCACCAATTAATCAATTTATTGATTTATTAAAATAATCATTTTCCATCAACATGGCATCTTTGACGAATATTCCCTCAAGTTTGAATTCAAAAGAAAGTTGAAATCTACATCCAACAAGGAATTTAATAGGTCTTACATGTCTCTTACATGTCCCTTGCACAAGTCAAACTCAACATTAACTCTCAAATTCAAATTTGAAATCTCCCTCTCTTTGGCACATTGATCAAAATGTGCTCATCCTCCAACCTATCACAAGGTGACAAGTGGGATCTTTTAATTGGCCTCTTTTTAGTCCCACATTGCTCCCTCTTGAGCACTCTTAGCATTTGAGAATCTACAAATAGAGGCATCATTCTTCAACAAATCCTCCACATGTTGATCCACAATCCTCATGCAAAGTCACTCTCTTCATTGAGAACTGATTTTGTCCATCCACTCCATCTCAAGGCATTACATCATTTAGCTTAGCAAAGGATTGGAAAATGTCTATTTTCCACAATAGCACCAATCCACTATGAAATAAAGTTTGATTCATGTTGTTTATATGCTTATTTAGTTTTTCTTGTTGTTTTAATACCTTATTTAACATATCTAGCATGATACAATATTTCATAGGGATACTAGATTTGTTATGTTTTATTTGACTTCAATAATAATGCTTGTCAAAGACTGACAAAATGTAGATTTAGCATCCACATTATGGTGCTAGGAGGGAAAAATCTCTGTTAGTTGAAGTTTGAATGATACGTCACTATTTTTTTGTATACTAAAATGTCTGTTGCTATTTGACTATTGTGGCATCTTGCTAAATATTATTTATTGAGCTCTCATAAAAAAATTTAATATCTTTTCTTTGATTAGATAAAATAATCCCATCTTTGCATTGATTAGTCGAATCTTTCTTTTAAAAATTGTGACTTCCTATTCAAGTTGTCATCTACTTAGTCGATTTTCTTTTGCTACTATGATTATGATGGCATTTATTTGTCTCTTTCAATTGATTTAATTTGGCATGATACTAATGGTAGAGACGTCCATTGTCTTTTGTACATGAAAGAAATCACTTAAATGAAGTTGATTGGGATTGCATGCCAATGTCAAATAGTTTAGCATTCTGTCAAATAGTTCCATTCCTTGCTAAGGCATCATTTTAAACAACCTTTTTAATAACTCAAAGGCATCATGATTTTTTTCGATCAAAAGTCAATGTTGAGAGTTGTTGGCATCTTTTTGTGGCTTGCTTTAGATCAGTATTTATTTTGCACATTTGGATTGGCCTCTGTTGTAGGCGTCATGTCAAATAGTTTGGTAGCTTATTAAGGCATCATGTCAAACACTAATGCCTTCACGAATTATGGTTGCACTCACCCACAAGTACAAAGAATTCTTAACTTGCGCATAGAGGACCAAACTCTAACTGCTGCTATCATTTCTCAGTCTGCATTTGCTGGCAGGAAAACATTGAAGCTAATAATGCATTTACACTATTCTTAATCATACGCAATCTAGATTACAAATAGGCTAGAACTACATATTGGCTTGCTTGTCTTCAATGGTGTATAATGGCTTCATCTTGCTCAAATTCTTGATTTTTCTTGTGACGTAGTTATAATTTGGTAAATTTTCCTTAGCAGTTCATTGGGATAGTAGAACCTCAAATGAGTGCAGGGACTCAAACCGCAGCCAAGATGGAACACCTTGAAGCCTGATACATTCTGCCTCTATTTATTCGCCAAGATTTTAGTGCTACAAGAAGACAATTTAGATGTGTTGGTTGGCAACTCTAGCTCAGAAGTAAAATGGACATCAATTAGAACATCTGCACGCTTTCCCATGGAGCCAAGCCTTTTGACATGACTCCCTTTTTTTTTGTCTCTTATTACCCTTATTGTCTCTGCCTTTTTTTTGTTTGCTGGTCTTTACGCCTACTAATCGCATTAGAACTATCTATGATTTCAGGCATTGAATAGAGTCAAATAGTCCATCTATTGAGTGTTAAATTCGATCATTTTTGCACAAACACAATGGCGCCTAAAATCAGATCTTATGCTAAATTAAAGCTCCCAGAATATATTTCTCATTGATAATAAATAATGAGATGTGTTGGTACACTATCCACAGCCTATTAGTTGCTATGAGGGTTTGAATCCATGTTGGGCATTTTGTAGATTATGTGGAAATTTGAAATAAGGAATCTCCTGTGCATTGTGATATTTTAAGTAATAGGGGTGTATGTCTATAAGCTATTCAATGCCTTTTTGAAAGTTTGAATAGGTGGAATAAATTAGCTATATTTATTCTCCCACTTGTTTTGAAATCAATGCTAAAGCGGGTCGACTGTCTTGTATTGTCATTAAATCACATTAAATTGCTATTGTCCTCACCTAATTCTGCCATCAAGTCAAGCCATGATCTCCATTGAACATTCATAGCTGAGAGCAGCTATAAACATCAATGTTCCCTACTTCTAATCAAGTTTTTGCAAGATCATTAACTATTTAGTAAAACTGACATAATACCATGAGCTTGCTGCCCTAGATAAGATTATTCACATAAATTTAACATGATTAAAAGCATATTTAGAACTTAGGATCCTCTAATTTTGGTATGCAAGATTGCCTTGTCTTACTTTGTGAAGCTGTATGATTTGTCTTTATCATGTATTGCTAAGTTTGTACACCAAAGTGTTGTCAGGGTCATTATTATTCTTTGATCAAAGATTTTTTTTGTCATTATGAATTCAAGTCAAGATGTGACCTTCATATATCTATTTATGCATTTGATAAGGGCGAGTCACTATTTTTGTCTTTAACCATCAAGTGTAGATTTAAGCATTAAATAGAACCAAAAGGCAATGCTAAATGGTTCCATTTATACTGATGGATGTGCAGACAAAAGAGAAAATTGGCATTAATGGTGTGATTACATATCTACTTTAGTTGTTGCTCATTTATAGTTTTTTGCATTCATCTTTATTGGAAAGAAATCTTTCATTTATATTTTTTTCAGACATCTTTATTGGAAATGCATCTCACATTTATGATTTATTGTAGGGATCTTTAATAGGCATTATTGGTGTGCAGGACAGTGACAACCAAATTTGAATTTAGAAAGGAAGTATTTCAATTGCATAAGGAACTTGCGACACAAAAACATTGGAAGCAATCTTTGAAATTTTCTGGAGTTTAAGTTGAAGATGATAAAGCATTTTTAAATGCTTACTAAAATAGCCTAGAGCCTCCATTTACTGCTTTAATTCTCTATTTTAAGCCAACTAGATCATTATTTTTATTTTGTGTCAAAGTTGGATTAAAATCGAACATTAGAAATTTACTAGAATTTGGGTTTTGAGGTCTAAAATTGAACAAAGAAAATTATCACATTTTCCTTTGGTGCTTAAAATGAATTCATCATTGCTTTGAGGCTTAAAATAAACATGTGTTTTTCATGTTTCATATTCTCTTATTCAAAACTTGTAATCTCATCTAAAAAGGTGTATGCACTTCTCTCATGCTTCACGATGATCTTGAGAACCAAAAGTCTTTTTGATGACATTAAGTTGCATAAAAATTTTCCTCCACACTTCATTTGGGGTTTAAAAAATTGAACAAAGCACTTTGCAAGTGTGAGTAAACCTATTGCATATGTTCTCTCTTTGTTTCTAAATGAAGGTTGATCAAACTATGAATATGTTTACTCAGTTTTGTCTATCTTAGAGGGTCTACCTTGGGGAAAAAGTACTCACCCAAGGGAACAACTCAACCGATAATAGTCTAAAGCCAAGAGTATTTCCAACTGGCATATAAATGTGGGTATTGGCATAAATTCCAATATCAAATGATTATTTCTGACAAGATGGATCTGAAAGGGGACTCTCACCATATGGGTCAATCTCCACAAACCAAAAGTCCAAAATAAAACCCTTGTTTGTAGTGGCCTATTAACTCATTCACCGAGTTTATCAAAGTGGTGCATTGGAACTTAGATTCCAAGAAGTTACTTGCCATGTCCGATCTTGGTTAAAATATAGAGGAAGACTTCATTCTTAACATACCTCTATATTTTTTCCTTGGTTGCATGTAAAATCATCTCTTCTACTACGAAGGGCATAAGGAAAGCCCACCAAGAAAAATGTACCAATTGAGCTAGGATGTTATATTGCTTGTGAGTTAGTTTGAAAACACAGTGCTTGTATCCAAAACATTGAGGCAAACATTCAAAGAATCATCAAAATTTCAAACCCTTTAGGAGAAGCAAATATCCTTGAACAAAATCACATGTTATTGCTTGCCCTTGGGATTCATATCCTTAGAGGATTCTAAACATTTGGATTTCATCTCAATTTTCTCCTACTAAGGTCAACATTACGAAACCTTTGCCTTGATTTCCTTGATTTCCGCATAATGCATTTTGTGAGATGAAAGAGAATTAGGACATTAGAAATTTAGATTCAACATCTAATCAAGAGCGTGTTTGTGGTAAAAAGAATCCATTGAGCAAAGATTAAATCAATTGGATCCCACATATGTGCTTGGCGTCTTTTGGTCATATGATTTTCATGCAAACATTGGTCTTTTGATTTTGAATTACTCTTAGAGAAAGGCATGTTCTTCATTATCTTGGCCTAGTAAACAAGTCCATCCTAGATTCATTTAGGATCAAAATAAATCACTTCATCCATCGAAACATTTATCATCTCCATCCCACAAACAACTTTAGAGCTTTGTAAACATCATTCTAGACTTGGGTAGATCATCAAAATCAAAATCACCTTGTTTAGTTAGGTGTAGGGGAATGCATCCTTTCTCATACATTTAATTGAATTAGCAATCCTTTGAGAAAATTCATCCTAAGATCACATCCAACATCTTAGGGTTTACAAGTTCATTATCCAAATCAAACCAATCAAAATCAAACCCTAAGTATAGCATTGATCCAAAGTCCGTAAACGTTCAACACTCATATCATTTCCCCTTTTCATCCTTCATCTCGTCATTGGTCATATGAACCTTAGAGGTCACTTTTGCAACAAGGTAAAAAAACAAGAGGAACATGGAATATAAACTTGATCCATACATCATGAATAATCCAAGTCAACTAAGCTATCAAATCCTTAGAACGTCGATTGATTATCAACACTCACATCTATACAAACCATACATGGGATCATTAGCTTCGAAAAATGTCAATAGTACAACAAGTGTCAGTATGCCCAAATCAAAGATTGGAACACATTTCTCGATGGTAGATCTAAATACAAACCTACAAGTCAGTCAACCGAACAATCAATACATGAGCCTTCAAATGAACAACGTAATCCCACCAAATCCCTACATGCCAAATGAGAGTGTACCAAGTACAAGTTTTCCAAACATGAATATAGAAAACTTTGGGATAAATATGTTTGCAAATCATAAAAATGTTGTTCAGAGTCTAAACAAGATGTTAACGACTCCAAGTCAAGGTGACACCATGCAAAATCAAAGTTACCTAAATCAACGCAATATGATTCCCAATCACAACAATGTTCAATTTCAACCTATCATGCCAAATCTGAGTGTCATCCAAAATTAGAACATTGTCCAAAATCAAACACAAGTATGCATCCCAAATTTTCTTAAACAAAAACCAAATCAACTATATCAAGGGAGTCAAGATCAAAATCAAGAACAAATTTGGCAAGATCAAATTGCTACACTTACCAAAATAGTTGAGTCATTGCGCCAAGAGACATCTCCACCACCATTACCCATATCAACATCATTCCTTGGTTTAGGGATTCCCCCTTTATCTAGCACCAATCACTCCATCCAAATCAATCCACCTAACATCAATCAAGCCATCACATCAAATCCTTTTAATATACCATCAACATCGCACCAACAAATGATGTCTAATCAAATGACAACATCAATCCTGACAAATCAAAATGTGTTCTCCCAAGGACCTATCACCTTGGTCATTCTGACCATTCCTCTCACCTTGATCACTCTATCCACCCCTATCACACCCATCATATCTCAACCCCTCACTACCATGATCGCTCCAAGCGTATCTCAACAACTTGGCACTATATCCAACATGTTTCCAAATCCACCACCACTACCACAAAAACCAAACGTTCCAAGACAATATGACATTGTGCTAAAAGCTCACTAGGCCTACCAAAAGGCCATCCAACAATATCTAGCCATGCAACAAGCCTCTAAATCTACCCAACAAACACAAAATGATAACTATTGGGGATAACGATGAACATTCAACCACTGGTGATAGCATTGACAATCTCCCCACCACAAGTGTTGAAAGCAATGATCATGATCTATCCATCAAAGAGAACATTAAATATGTTTCTATCTTGTCCAAAGATCAAATTAACATACATCAAGAGTCACCTTTCAATCATGATCAAAATCCACCGACAATACCCAACAATGATCCAATTCAAGAAATGTCAACATCACTTGACCCCATGGTTGAAGACATTGACAATCTACCCATCACAATTTTTGAAAAAATGATCAAAATATATCCATCAATGAGCACATTCAAGATGTTTCTACCCCATCTGACAACCAACTCACCATACATCAAGAGACACTTTTTAGTTATCTATTTCAAGGAGTGTTATGATTATTTGATCCTATTGATATAATGCATGATTCATTGAGCTATGATCATGTTGAAAATGTCTCTACATCTCCTTATGAGTTAGACTGACATATCTCAAGAATTTATTCCAAAGCATTATCAACGTCTTTCACCAAAGTCTAGCAATGGTCCTTTCCAAAATATGTTTTCAAATATTGAAGGAATCTTCAACTCAACATTTGATCCAAATCCACTTAATTATCTAGAGGATATTGATCCACTTCACATGCCTAATGAAGATATCCAAGCACCATTTGTAAGCAATCCATCCTTTGAAATTGACCCATGTTAAGAACTTGATCCAAAGCATGCCAAAAGCAATTCTGAAATCATTCAAGACAAAGAATTCATATCTCCAAGATATTACAATGATGTAATGGACACTCTCCTATCTATGCAAGATGTCACAAATGATTATCACATCCATACAGCACATTCTCCTCCATCAACCCGTGAGATGCTTTATGTGGATGGACATGTAGATGATCTTCATTCAGAATAGGATTCCTTTACTCCTGTTATTATTACACAAAAAGAGAGGGTTGTTGATTCCTACAGCCAAACAAAGTTATCAACATCATGATCAAATATATCCAAAATCTAGATTGAAGACATCATGTATGAAGATATCCAACATTATCCACTGAAGGAAGCAGGTCGGATAGAACAAGATATTTTAGAGTTAGTAGAGAATCCAATCAAAATAACATCTACAGTGGTCATTTATCAGAGAATGCATTCTAAACAAGAGCTCTTAGAATAGGCAGAATCAAAGCATGAAGGTACTACTTCCATAATACTGGGGGCAACTTCATCACAAGCAAACGTCAACATAGGGAGCATGAAGAATCTTTATGATGAAACCGATGCCAATACTACAACTAGTCACATCATGAATCTTCATCCACCCATCACCCCATCCATGAATTGGGACCAACATCAAAAGAAAAATTTGAATCAAAGTACGAAGAACATTATTAAAGCAAAAGAAGCTAAGAAGTATAATGGAAAAATCAAATACGCATGTATACCAAAATATACAATGAAAGATCATCCCTATCAAAGTCCATCAGTCAAAGAAACTATGGGGAAAAATAAAAAAGGGAAAAGTATCCATCAAAGATGTTCGCGAAAGCAAGAGTAGGCTTTTCAAGCGATGTACAAAGTGTATCAAGCAGTTGGTCCTAATTCCACATACACTTTCGTATGCACCCATCATTGCTCATCTTCCCAAGTTTGGAGAGTCAAAGGTTCCAAACTGTCAACTAATCCATCTCTTATCCCTAAACACACTATGACAAAAGCATCTACATTGACACCACTAGGTGGGTCAGCATGAATCTTTCAGAAAAACAAAAAAAAAATGAAAATCCAAAAAAAAATGAAAATCCAAGAAAAAGGATTGAAAATAGTAAAGAGAAAAAAATCATCCTCTAGTGAAAACTGCATGGGCGGTGCCTGGGGTAAGACCATGACGAAAACCTAGCAAACAGGCATGATGTGTAGAATTAAGTGTCTACGTGCACCATTTCAAGTGAAAGAATCTCATCCCATCCGTAATAAATTGAGCATTCCATCCAACTTATCCATAATAAATCCATTCATCCATAAACCATTGATCCAATCCGTTTTCATCCATCTGCATCCATCATCCAAGTTATCTTGATCTTGATGAAAGTTTGGTGCACACTTTACACATGCTTATGATAAACATCTTGACATGGGTGATTCTCATTGATCTTATCCTACCCAACATTATCTAAACCATGAAGCATTATCCAAATGAGCATTCCTTTGTTTGAAAACCTTATATTATCATAAGATAATCCATATCCATCCATCCATACACCTATCCGAGCATCCATCCATGACATTCCATACATTGCTAGACACTAGGAGCAGATATTTACATCTTGCTTCAAGAATAAATCTTGATCTATATCCTCCAACTTATGTGGTGATCCAAACATTGATAAATGTGAAATTAAATTGGTCAAAGCATTTGTGAGCCAAAATCCAAATCACTAGCCTGTGGCATATTTTGATGAGAAAATGTTCCTTATCAAGATTCATCTTTCATTGAACATCAAGCCAAGCAATCACTATTAGTTAAATCTAAGTTGCACATCAAATATCGCATTAAATCACTCGAACATATTTTGTTCCAAACCAAGCTTCATCAATCATGATCAATCAAATATGTGCATTGTTGTGCATCCTCAACAATGTTATCATCATCAAATCCTGATCAATCAATCCTTGCATTGTTGTGCATCCTCAACAATGTTATCATCATCAAATCCTGATCAATCAATCCTTGCATTGTTGTGCATCCTCAACAATGTTATCATAATCAATCTTGATCAATCAATCCTTGCATTGTTGTGCATCCTCAAAAATGCCATCGTCATCAATCCTGATCAATCAAATCCTTGCATTGTTGTGCATCCTCAACAATGTTATCATTATCATCAATCCATCGATTTGATCAGTCAACCTTAGTTTGGTATTCAACAAAATCCAAAACAGAGAACCGATATCATCACACATGTCTATATCCAAATTGTCAAAATCATGCAAAAATCCAAAAAACATCAGAAAATTAGAAAATCCAAAAACACCAGAAAAATCCAAAAACATTAAAAAAATCAGAAAAATATCAAAAACATGGAAATCCAAACTACGTCGTCTCTAAGATTAAACGTAGGAAAGGCTCATCTTTGATCAGCCCTCGAGACATCAAAATCCAAAACATTCAAAAATCCAAAAACATCTATAAAATCTCAAAAAACCCCAATACATTCAAAAAATAAAAAAAAATCAGAACATTTTTAAAATCTTGAAAATACCAAAAACAACCTCAAAAATATTTCAAAAACATAAAAAAAATCCAAATATTTGAAAAAATCCATCCGTTTCATCTCACTTGCACCCGCAATAATAAATCATCCATAATAAATTGATTGTCACCTTCATCCTTTGGAAAAACAAATAGAAACAATCACAACAATCAACAAAAGCAAACTTCAATCATAAAATCAAAATTGAAACAAAAAAACCATTGAAAGAAAAATCAAACTCTTGATCATTCACAAACATGCCAATCAACCTTATATCAACAACGTATCAATCAACTTATCAAACCATCATGATCCTATACAATGCATGTCCTAGGATATATCATTCTGACAATGGGCATCATTTTGGATATCACTTGGATTCTTATCCTATCAAAAAAAATCCCTTTGGCTAGAGGTATGAAGAACATTGGCTTGTTTGTGTACTTGATCTTTTCTGTTGATTTATCTTATTGCACTCATTCCAAGGACCTCTTGAAGACATCCGAATGAAAGAATTAGAGAGATAGGAATGGGGGAATGATCATATCCTTTTGTTTGCTGTGCTTGTTGGATGTTCTTGTAAAATAACTTGGCGAATACTTTCTTTTTTAGGTACGTCTTAGGAAGGTTTTTGTATGTCAAGTGTGAACAAGAATACTCCTATTTGATTGTCGAGTCAAAGTCCATCACAGTAGGTAAAATACCATCCTAGTTCTTTATACCTTGATGCATCGTACCTATGTGTGTTATCAAATATAAGGTAAGTAGCCCTTTTAAAATCCTAATCCTTGATAAGAAAATCATCTATCATCATCATCATCTCCAATAAAGCCTTATCAGATCATGGACTTGTTGGATCCTCTTGTCATCATCTCATTTCCATGCTAACATAACATGGCCAATGCATCCATCATGCATCCATCCTGCATCCACAAACCATCATCATTTTGCACATCATCTCACATACATTTTCATCATCATAATATAAATCTGTTAGTATAAGCATCTGAATAATTCATCCATTGCATAATCATATCATATCACATCATCCATCTCATCCATCATCACATCATATTATCATTATAGTTGTTTAGGATAATATAGATTTGTTATTCTAAGCATCTTAAAACCATCTCATTTGCATCATCATCCATAACCATCCATTTTGAAACTCTTTATTGTGAGATCGACCCTCAAATAGAATCTTTTTGCTTGATCTCTTGAGGGGGAAATGTACTAGTGTACTTCTTTCCATTGAGGCATCTGAAAAAATCATAATTTTTTTGAATTTTGATCGCGACAAGTTTATTCTTTGAACCAACACATCAAGTACATTGTTTCAAAGAGGGGAAAAATGTAGACACGTGAAATTAGCATTATGCACTTAGTTCATGTCCATCCACTCATTCATAAATCAAATTCACGTTAATCCACTCATTAGGTAAATCAGGTTCATTTAATCTCTAAGGATTATCCACTTAAATTGAATAAATTAACTTTAGGCCTATCATTCCCTCTTTGATTAAATAAATCAAGACTTTATTTAATTAAAATCCAAGTCATATTTCTCCCTCTTGATTTAAATAAGTAAAAACATCTAAGTAAAATGGGTCAAATCCCCTAATCATCACATAAGCTGATCTAATCTTGATTAACCTAAACTAACCACCCATCACATCCTCTAGCTTTTCCCACTTGCGCCAATAAATTAATTTATTGATTTATTAAAATCATCTTTTTCCATCAACATGGCATCTTTGAGGAATATTCCCTCAAGTTTGAATTCAAAAGAAAATTGATATGTACATCCAACAAGGCATTTAATAGGTCTTACATGTCTCTTACATGTCCCTTGCACAAGTCAAACTCAACATTAACTCTCAAATTCAAATTTGAAATCTCCCTCTCTTTGGCACATTGACCAAATGTGCTCATGCTCCAACCTATCACAAGGTGACAAGTGGGCTCTTTTCATTGGCTTGTTTATAGTCCCACATTGCTCCCTCTTGAGCACTCTTAGCATTTGAGAATCTACAAATAGAGGCATCATTCTTCAACAAATCCTCCACATCTTGATCCACAATCCTCATGCAAAGTCACTCTCTTCAATTGAGAACTGATTTTGTCCATCCACTCCATCTCAAGGCATTTCATCATTTAGCTTAGCAAAGGATTGGGAAAGGGCTATTCTCCACAATAGCACCAATCCACTATGAAATAAAGTTTGATTCATGTTGTTTATATGCTTATTTAGTTTTTCTTGTTGTTTTAATATCTTATTAGCATATCTAACATGATACAATATTTCATAGGGATAAGTACTAGATTTGTTATGTTTTATTTGACTTCAATAATAATGCTTGTCAAAGACTAACAAAATGCAGATTTAGCATCCACAATTAGATATGATAGAGAATGATACATTTGATTTCTTCAGTCCTACTTGTAATGGGAGTGTGATCGAGCGCATTGTAGCATGAGTGAAATCATCATGTGTTTTAATCCATGATTTTGGTTTATCCTAACTATCTTGAGTGAGCTCATGCACATATAAAAGTTCTTCTGTGATCACATTCTCTCCATAGACGAGATCAATTAAAATCCCAAGATTATGATTTTTACTGATTCTGTTGGCTATGTAAAGAGGACCATTAGGTGCATGTTGAATTGTTTCTTTTGAAGGGAAAGTAATGTCAATGGTTTTCTATTTACAAGGCTCATTGTCAACCACTCCAATCATTGTATCAATAAGAATTTGTTCATTAGTATCCATAGGATTTTGTTCATCATCATCCACAAGACTGTTCATGATTGCTCATATTTTCATCATCTGTGTCAACATTCATCACATCAGGCTTAGTTTCACTAGCCTTAACAAATGAAATATTATGGTTAGGCATGGGATTGGTAAATATGTGCAAGTTTTGGTAGGGAGGAGCCACATAATTATTTCCTTTGTCATTCACACCTCCAATTCACATATGATTATAATCGTTTAGGTCTTGTACATGATGTTTAAGACACTTGCAATGTTTTGTATCATGTCCTTTTTGTTGGTGGTAAGCAAGATAGGAATTATGTCTAAAGTTTGTAGGTAATGGCTTGCTAGGGTCAAGGGGTCGAACATGAGGTAAGGTAAGCATATTTTTGTTTAAGAGTTGGGTCATAACATTGTTGAGTGTGTTAGGTTTAAGGGAGTAAATTGCCTTTGCGGATCCCAAAAGATATAAGGATTACTCTTCTTTATAACGACTACTTGGGTATTAATTGGTTGGGTAGGTTGAGAGGTGGAATTTAGTTAAACAAAATAAATATTTTATCTTCTAAAAGGTTGGTAAGTGTTTTGGTTTAAATTTTCAAACTTTTCATGATGCGTAGGGGTAGTTTTCAATTCACTATTAGTGATGGAATTTTGATAGTCTCGAAAGGTAGTACAAAAATGCATAAAGGAGGGGAATTTCATCATTGTGAGCTTATCCCTTATCTTGCTTTGTAAATTTTCTATGAACATATTTTGAAGGTGGGAATTGAGAATCTTTACACTGATTCGGGAATACAGTGATTGGTAGCGTAAAATAAAGTTAGTGACCTTTTCACCCTCATTATGCTTGCATCTCATCAAATCAAGTAATGTCATTTTAGGAACCATGTGCAGTTGGAAATGGTTAATAGAGGCATCAAAAGTTCATTAAATGAATGAATTGAGTTATTTGGTAATGTATAAAACTAGTCCAAGGCAATGTCTTTTAAGGATTGTAGGAAAAGTTTAGCTAAGAGTTTGTCCTCAAGGATAAACTCACTACACAAAGTAGTAAAGGAATTAACTTCATTAGTAGGATCTCCCTTTCCTCCATATTTCTCAAATCTAAGGATCTCTATACTTTGTGGCATCAAAGTTATCAATATCTCAAAGAATAGTGGTTACTTTTGACATAGTATGAAGGTGGACCATTTTTATTTTGATTATGGTGGAGACTTGGCATTGAATGGATGAAATAATTTGTAAGAGATGGTTAATGATACGAGTAAACCCACAAAATTGGTTTACAATTCGAGTAAGGAAGGAAAGGTTACAAAAAATGACAACATGCAAAAAAAATGGTTTTTGGGCTTCGAACAATTTTTTTTGTTTGAGCAAAACCAAAAGAGGGTTCACTAGAACCCCATCTCAAGTGAATCCATTAAATGCAAGGTCCCACCATTCAAAAAAAAAAACCTTTTTTGAAAGAGGGTTCACTCGAAACCCCCTAGTTCGCCCAAACCCCCCTTTTCCCACCTTCTCACCCTCAGGCAACAAAAAATTCCAAAATTCTTCACTTCAAAGCTTAGGTTGAGGAAGAAAATGGAGGAAAATTCACATACCCAACTAGATGATGGTAGTCCTCAGAAAGATCTATCCAACAAATATAATTTTAATATGTTTTGTTTTATTATGTATTTGTGTTTTTGGTTTTATTATGTATTTGTGTTTTTAGTTTTATTAAACATATTTTTTTCACTAAAAAACAAGCTCTTTGTTCTACACATGCAGAAAAATAGCAGATTATCAAAAAAAATTGAAAAATATGAGTGCACTAGATATTGAAGTCCTTGATCCAACACAAAAAATAATTTCGATATATTGAAGTCCTTGATCCAACAAAAAAAATTGAATTTCGATACATATAAAAATTGTTACGAATTATACGGTCCGCCTATGTTTGAATTATAATTAGTTTGAATTCAAAACTTGACTAAGGAAAAAATATTTAATAAAACACTATGAAAGCGATTGGAAGTACTAGATATCATAGTTACACATATAAATTCAAAAAAATTAAAATTTTATCCTTCATGGAAAAAAAGTTATATTCTTGAATTTTCAAAGGAGATAGAAAAAGAAGTGCAATCTAATTCCAAAAATTCTGAAAAAAAATATATTTTGAATCTATAGACAAAATTTCTCAAATCACTAGATTGCATCATCTTCAAATTCCTCACGGTTTAGCCACTAAAGGTGCTCAAAAGTGAAAGATTTAGTTAGAAAAATTATTTCAATGTCTAGTTTTTCCAAAAAATGTAAACCAATATTATGGGATCACCCTAGGATTAGTTTTTGTAGTGTGTGATGGAAATGAATATGGTGGTGGTGTGTATGGGTTGGAAGGTCCAATGAATGGATTGCTTACGGGAGGAGATATATGATTAGATGCCACATAGGTCTAAGGAGCACCAGTTGAAATCTTCAAGAGGTAGGAAGGATGCTACTAGTTGGTTGCATTGTTGTGGTCATTTGAGGATCTATATAGGTGGGAATGGATGTCATAGTCGAAGAGGGAGGATTTTTACTTCGTCTTTGTCTTGCACATTGTTTGAACCTTGAGAACCATTGGTGGTGGGAGGAAGGTGTTTTCCAAAGATATAAGCTAGGTTACACACAACTTCTAATCCTTCATCACTTTCCATCATGCAGTGAACATTTTCTATGACAGGTATAAAAGTGTTTGAAATGTTTTTAGTACTCACACTATATTGTAAATGGGCTAAGTCTTCATGCATTTTCATTATGTTTTCTTGAGGAATATGGTCAACCATTGTTTGAATGCTTGGAACAACACTTGTAGGTAAGGTAGGCATACCAAAAGAGATGTCAAAGGTATGGTCCATATCTAGTGAACACACTTTATTTTTCTATGTTGTGAATGTGCAAAAACACTTGTCAATATAAATGGAAATAAGAGGGAAAACTATGTGCTGGATTTTTTTGGAGCTTACAAGTTGTAAATGTGAGATATAATTGATCTCATTATATGTAAAAAATTCAAAAAAATGAAAATTTGAAAATTTGGAAATCCAAAAATTGTAAATGGATAGGAAGCCTTTTGTTAGATCTCCTATTGTGTAGAGAGTGATAAGGTTGATATTCCATAGTTCCAAAAAGCTCTTAATAAACTATCATATCCCAAGAATTTGTCTTGTTTTTCTTTGTTAGATCAATGTTGAATACATGAGACATAAACCCTCTCAACAGACATAGATTATAACACAAAAATGATAGTGTACAAGAAATATAGGAACTTACAAATGCCTACTTTTTCACTTCCAACATGATAAAGATAAATCGAGCTCAAGAAACATAGATTTCACCCTCATCAAACAATCTAAGCAAATGAATAAACGTGCAAATAATCCTTTGCTTGAAAAACTTAAAACTTCACACCATAAGCCGTTAATGATTCCTGCACTTCAGTCTAATATTTCCAATACAAAAAAATTACCAATTGATGAAATGATTTTATATTGAGACATTTTGCACTTATTTAGACCAAATTTTCATTTCTATTTAATAGATTGAAATGCAGTTGGCATGCATGTGTGCAGAGAAAAGATTAGTTCCATTCTTAATCATGGCCAACATAGAATTCGACATTAATGAATTGTGGTGTTAATTCTTTAACTGAACAATAAAGACTAACCCATAAAAGCACTCAAAGAAAGGGAAGATTAGACAGTAACCCATAAAATGTAGAGAACAACAAACAATAGACATTAACTCATAAAATGGAGAGATGTAAAAAACTATAAAATGACACTATAAAAGATATAGGAACTTACAAACACCTTTTTTTTCACTTCCAATATGATAGACATAAACCCTCTCAACATGCATAGATTTCACCCTCATCAAACAATCTCAGCAAATGAATAAACAAGACAGAAATGGGAGTGTAAAAGATATAGGAACTTACAAATGCCTCCTTTGTCGCCTCTAATATGATAGATATAAACCCTCTCAATAGAAAAAGATTTCACCCTCATTAAACAATCTGAGCAAATGAATAAACAACACAAATAATCCTTTGCTCGATAGAATTAAAACTTCACAACATAAGCCATTAAAAATGCCTGCACTTTAGTCTATTCACAATAAATGAAAATTAGCAATTAGTAAATGCACAATGTCCTCATTAAAATGCCACACATCTATAGAAACACTCGGTCTGAAGACATGACTATATCAAAGAACATTGCAACTTAGTCATGAAATATTTCGAATAGCAACAAAACATTAGGAATTTGTTAAATTAATTAGAATAATTAAATCAATTACAAAAATACAAAACAATGGGAAAATACCAACAAAATTCCCTATTACTAAAGTCATCCCGAAAACATTAGCATAAGGATTAATAAACATTAACAACATGATTTTTGATGAATGCATTAATAGGCATGAACGCACTGAAAACATTTATCTTCCGCCTTAAAAGATAGGGACTAAAAATTATTTTATTTTGTTGACTAAAATTTATCATTAAACTAAGGATCATAAAATAAAAATATTTCTTATAAATCTAATAAATGTTAAATAATTTTTTCATAAGTTTAATTTATGATTCTAATTCATAAGGAAAATATCTAAGCTTGAAAAGGCAATGTGTAAGGATGTGCATTTGAGTGGCTCAGGGAATAATATCTGAAGTATAATCTCTGTCAAGTGATATGATATCAACGTCCTCTTGTTTTCTTATTGTATTCTTAATACATTGATGGGACCTTGATAAAATGTGCATTTTACTATGCTTCGGTGGGTGCATTTTTTTCAACTCCGAGATGAAACTTATCCTTAAAATGAAATGGAGAATGGTTGGGCTATACAATCAAAGTGTCATTTTCTTTCTTCAACATTTCTTCAATTATCATCAAATTTCCTTTTCAACATTTTAGCAACCAGCCATCTTGAATGTCCTTCGCATGTCCCAATATCTCATTCGAAATTAATTTGGAGATTGTCGTCTTTGATGGGAAACATCTAATCGGACATTATAATAATTCTGACTTTTTTATATTGAATTAAGCTGAAAAGGAAAAGATTACCCCAAAAAAAACAAATGACATTATAATAATTGTGACTTGTGAGGCTATCATCTTCAATAGGAAAAATATCTAATTGAACATTATAATAATGTCTAAATGTAGAGGATACTTACTTGTTAACGGAGTGGATTCCACGTGTCCGTAGATAAAATCATTATGCACCAAACACTTCATTATAAACAATATGATTTAGGTAGGGGATGGGATCTTGAGCATCCTAATTTTGAGGCTTCTCAAAATCTTATTTAGAGATTTCAAACCATTCTTAATTTATTTTAGCAATCTCTTTCTTATAATTAAAGTTTTAGGCTCACATAATTATATATGATATCACATTAATATGTATTTTGTTGAGCTGTTCAAAAAAATTCAAAAAATGTTAGATCAATGATTGTGCACTAACTCATGTTTAATTAGTGTGCTGATATAACATCACATGATTTGTTGTTTTTTAGATCCAAGGGATACTATTGGAACATGCTCAATGAATAGGTCTTTTCCCTTACATATTCATAAATAAACGTCCATACTCTAAATCAGATGGGAAATGATTTAAAAAACTATGAGAACTACATGATTGTACTAAAAATTAGAAGAGTTAATACTAACTCTAATAGAGCCCATAATTATTAATTTTTTTTATTTTAAAATAGTAAGAATATCATTGAAAGCACCTTTGAGTGTCATGTTGATGGTCATAGTCAAACATCTTCCTTATCTTTTAGTCATAATAAATTTTCTATGAAAATGATCACTCAATGTTAACTCTAAATCATTAAATTGTGTATCTAATTATGTAGATTTGGTTATGATTTTCTTTACTCTAATTAAAATATTTTATTAAAATAGTTTTTCACCATTCATTGTTATTAACTTATGTTTATTTATTGTGATTGATTTTGAAATTTTTTTCAAACATTATTTGTAACATGTCAAAAAATAAATTCACTCCAAAATTATTATTATAAGAATATAATTAAAGAATTATATTAGTATACATTTTCTACATAGAATTTACTAGTAATTAATGAAATTCAACTAATAACTTATAATAAAGAGGAACGGTATCCACTTGGATGTTAATGCCTTATTGGTTAAGTTCATAATAATTAAAATGTTATTCTTTGGTCCTTGTTCTTAGTATTTTATACATGTACCTATAGATATATGTATACATACACTCTTTTTTTTGGTATCTCTTTGACTTCATAGTTTATATTTTATTCTTCCAATTGTAAGAAAGAGAGAGATGGTGTAGAAGTCAATTGATGTGTTGAGCCATCCACAAGATACTTTGAACCAAAGAATTTTGGCATTAGAGGAGAAGGGAAGAAAAAGATAATAGTTTAAATGGTTTCTCTATTTGATCATGACAAGATGTATCCCCTACCATATACTATGTAACATTGTTTATGAAAATTTTTTCTATAAACTATAATATTTATCAATATTTTTGCATGTCTCATTATAATCTTGTGATGACTTCTCTATAAAAATTTGACACTTTGAGTGAATCCTTGAAAAGATACCCAACCCAATGAGTGAAGCTCTGTAATATTAACACCATGCAATATTTTCCTTCAGTTGGGTGAAAGAATATAAGCAAGTTTCAATTTTGGGTTATAATGACAACACACTAAAATGAGTCATGTCACAATCATGTTCAATCTTAATCCTCACCTTTCCTATATAATCAAGGTGCTTGTACATTGTATAATTAAAACTCAATATCATATTTTCATGTTCATTGATTAATATCAATTCTCAATATTCATGAAAGGTCATGTTGCAACACTTTCTTGTGGATGGTATCTTTCTTGGTTGATCCATTAATGACTACAACATCATTTAGGCTCATTAATATTTCCAACACACAAGGCAATGAAATATAGTTTATAGGTATAACCTGTCAAATTACATTGTGTAAATTCTTTTATGATTACTGGTGATGAACCTATATCTTTTCAAGAGGATATCTCTTTGGAGGAAAGTAAGTCTTAGTTTAAAACCATGTACAAGGAGATGATTGCTTTGGATAGTTATGAAACCTATAATCTTATTATTTTTCACAAAGGAAGGAAGACAATCGGTTGTGACTGGGTATTTAAAAAGAAATTTGGTGTAGACGGTTGGTTAGAATGGTACAAGGCTAAATTGGGTAGGTGAGATCATGGATAGTCGAAGGTCCACTCATGGCTATGTATTCAATTTGTTTGGACGTGCAATGAGTTGGATGAGTAAGAGGCAAACTATATTTTCTATTTCCATGACTAAAGTATAGTATATGAGTGCTACACATGCCTCTTAAGAGGTGATATGGTTACAAAGACTTGGTAATGGAAGTGGTTTTGATTGCATGACAATGAGGATACAATGTGATAGTTAGAGTGATATTTGTGTGGCCAAAAATCCTATATATCACACTTGTACTAAGCATGTTGATGTTCAGTATTACTTTGTGTGAGAAATGGTTGAGAATGGTAAGGTTTTGATTGATAAGGTTGAGACATTGGATAATGTTGAGAATTCTCTCACAAAGCTAGTGACTATGAATAAGTTCTCTTGGTGTAGGGAGGCCATCGACCTTGATCACTATACTTGATTTTAATATTTTTATAGATCATGGATATAATGCTAATGTATTATCTCAAGTGGTATAATGTTAGGTTAGGTGACATTAATCTTGCAAACCTATGCCATTTTTTATGTCTCCATGTTTCTTGGAAAGTGTCCTAGGGGACATGAGAGAAATGTTTAATATTATCTTTTGTAAATTATATTTTTAATACAAAATTTAATATTGATGGATGTTACACATTAGAAGAGGAAAAATTCTACTTCCAATGCATTCAAATTGGGAATATGAAGGGAAAGTAGTGGGGCACCCAAGTTTGGAGGGATGGAAGAGTCCACTGGTGTTCCACTTGGAAGTTGAACATTCATTGTAGCATTATGAAGGAAGAAGTGTAAGATGTTATGGAGTCTTGTGAACATTAATTAATGTAGTATCATGACTTTTATTTTTCAAAGGATAGTGCATGATTTTCTGCAATTGGTTTTAGCACCTCTTGTTTTGGTTTACTAATGTAGTTTTTCCTCCCACAAGTTTTATAAATTTGAGCTTGAGATGGTAGTTGTATCTTGTGTTATTCACATGTGTATGAAGCATCCAGATTATAGGAGATCAACAAGGAAGTGTATAGTGGTGCATCTCTCTTTTGAAGATAAATAATATACTTTCTCTCTTTTCTAATGTTGATCTTTTCCTTGAAATATTTTCTCCACATAAATTTGTTGTCATATTTGTTTGTTGAGATTTCTATTATGGTGAATCATTTGTTATTGAATATATATAATTATATTTGGTAATCTTAATTTTAAATTTGAATAAGTTCATATATAATTTTAAAACATTGTAGCTTACTTTGACCTTGTTTTCAACATCCCTTTGCCCCAAGAATATGGAAAATTCTCTTTCTTCAAAGGTCATTCAATGGAGGAAGAAAGGTCTTCCTAAAAAAGTGAATCTCAAAATAGAGTCAATGGTTTGCAGTCAAGGTCAAGTATCGTGTAGGTCTTCTACTTTTTTTGTGTTACTATTGGTGTGCTAAGTTGCTATAGCATTCTTTTCTGCCATTTCATGTATTTCTTGGTGTGCATTTTTTAGGCTTGTATGGAACATCTTCATACTATATTTATATTTGACACTTATACCCATTCCTCTTTCCATTGACAATATTTTATTCAATCAAATGTGGACATTAAAATTTTTAATTTTCCGCATTCCTCCTTCGATGGTCAATGCTTCCTTTAATAAAAAATCAAAATATGAAGTTACCTACAAATTACTCCAACAATCTTAGTAGGAATTAAGTTTTATTATAACCCTTGTTTCCTAAATATATCAATAACCTACATGGTTTACCTAATCAATAAATAAACTAAAATTTTATATTAGGAAAGATGTGGATTTATGCCTATACATGAAATTTGAATTTTGACTTATTGTGTAGGTGGCATAAACATGCGATTTAGGTGCTATTGTTAATTAAATTGTTCAAATTTCTATAGTCTAAAATTGATGTAAATGCATGTGTATCATTGGATTTTATATGTCTTTGCCTTTTCCATTGTTGGAACTATAAAAAAAAATATGATTGTTTTACAAAAATAATTTTTGACTTCTTAAAGCTTTAAGCTTTTTATTAGATCATGGCTCTAGATCCTATGAATTTTATAGTACAATATTGTAATAAAATGTCTTATTACAAAACTCTAAATCTAATAAACATAAAAAACATCATGATGCCAAAAGGATATTGTAGAAGAAGCAGATAACTCTTCGAATGAAGGAAGAATGCCACCAAGTTGAAGACCTACAAAACAAACATATTAGACAAGAAAAATCTACACAATATAACAAGATTAGAACATAAAAATCCATTACATCACGAGATTAGAACATTTACATGAATAACACACACACAAAAACATGTTACAAAACTCTAAATCAAATCAAAAACATATTTATTAGTATTTATTTTTGAAAAATTAGAAAAAAAAATTCAAATCATAAGGAAAATATCCATGCCTGAAAAGGCAGCGCGTAAGGATGTGCATTGGAGTGGCTCAGGGAATAATACCTGAAGTATATTCTTTGTCACATGATATGATATCAACGTCCTTTTGTTTGCTTGATACATTGTTGGGACCTTGATAAAACACACATTAACTTAGCTTTGGTGGCTGCATTTTTTTCCACTCTGAAATGAGACTTATCTTAGGCTATACAATCACATTGTCATTTTCTTTCTTTAGCATTTCTTCAATTATCGTCAAATTTCCTTTTCAACTTTTTAGCAACTAGTCATCTTGAATGTCCTTCACATATCCCTCTATCTCATTTGAAATTAATTTGGAGATTGTTGTCTTCGATGGGAAACATCCAATCGGGCACTATAATAATTGTGACTTGTGAGGCTGTCGTCTTCAATAGGAAAAATATCTAATCGACCATTATAATAATGTCCAAATGTGGAGGATACTCTCATGTTCACGGGGTGGATTCCCAGTGTTTGTAGATAAAAACATTATGCACCACACTTCCTTATACTTCTTTATAGTCATGATAAATTTTATATGAAAATGATAACTTCACTTAATATTAACTCTGAATCATTAAATTTTGTATCTAATTATGTAGATTTGCTTATGATTTTGTTTACTCTAATTTAAATATTTTAGTAAAATAGTTTACAATCATTCATTGTTATTAACTTTTGTTTATTTATTATGAATAATTTTGATTATTTAATTTGTTTAAACATAATTTAAAACATGTCAAAAATAAAAATTCATTTAAAAATTATTATTATAAAAATATAATTAAATAATTATATTATTTTCCTCTAATCAATTTTAGTGTATATTTTATACATAGAATTTACTATTAAATAATGAATTTGAACTAATAGTGTATGATAAAGAGGAAAGGTATCCACTTAGATGGTTACGTCTTATTGGTTAAGTTTATAATAATTAAACATTATACTTTGGTACTTTGTCCTAAACGACAACCGCTGCATGAGTGCCCTAATCCGGGTTTTGCCTCATTGCCCTATCTTAACCCCCAGTCGTCTCCTATTTTCCCTACTCCAGGTTTGTCCCATGGTTTTAAAGGTAACCTTGTTATGAAACTTGTTTCGTACTCTAGAAATTCTATGGAAATCCTCTCTGAGAAGCCCATGGTCAGTAAGGAATCGGCCCCTAGTGCCCCTGCTTCTGGAAAATTTGGGAATGATCATTTTGAGTCCCCTATTCAAGATGAAATTAATTCTGCTCTGAATAAGCTTAAGCCTGAGGATTTGGTTAGCATAGCGGAAAAAAGTATGGATGGCCTTTTTACCGTTCTCAAATGGACCCAGAAAGAAGTCTGTGACTTGAAAGGCTGTGTTACTGATCTCAGCAACAAGGTTACGGATTTGGAGCAGAAGATCAGTTGGAATAGTAGAGATAATGATGAACAGGAAACTCTATTACCAAGGAAAAGACAGCAATTACAGGAGGATAGATTGGCTAGTATCGAGTGTAACATGTCCAAGATTGAACAAAACATTAGGGCCACTGTTGCAAACAATCACAAAATTGCTAGGCATAACACCATCAACATAAATGCAATGGTGGAAAAGCTTGAAAAAAACCAAAAGGGTTTGCTGGTTGTGGATTTGGATGCGGACAGGGGAGGCAGCAGATCAGCTGGTGAAGGGATTTCAACTCGTACTAGAGCAAACATTAAGAGGAAGACCCCGACTTCTTCACATACGGTTCAAATCCTAAAGCAGGGGTTACATGACATGCAGAATGTTGAAAAGGAAGCTGAGGAATTACTGAACACCTTGGAGTAACGTGGTGTTTTGATTGTTGGTTTTTTTGGGCAGTCCTTTTTTGGGCCCTGTTGTCTTTTGGTGCTGCTGTTTCCTTTTTGGGTCAGCTGTCTGGTTGTTTGTACTTTTTTTGCTTATCTCTTGTTGTTTAAACTTCGTGGTTTTAGGTCCCTGTAAAACCTGTTTTTTCCTTTTCAAAAACATTATACTTTGGTACTTGTTCCTAGCATTTTATATATACCTATAGATATATGTATGCATACACTATTGTTTTGTATCTCTTTGACTTCATAGATTATGTTTTATCCTTTCAATTGTGAAAAAGAGAGAGATGGTGTAGAAGTCAACTGATGTGTTGAGTCATCCACAAGATACACTTTGAAGCAAAGAATTTTGACATTAGAGAAGAAGGGAAGGCAAGGATAATAGTTTAAATGTTTTCGTTGTTTGATCATGAGAACTTGTATCCCCTACCATACACTATGTAACATTGTTTATAAAAAAATTATTAATAAACTATAAGATTTATCATTATTTTCGCATGAATCACTATAATCTTGTGATGAATTCTCTATAAAACTTTTACACTTTGACTAAACCCTTGAAAAGATACCTATCCCAATGAGTGAAGCACCATAATCTTATCACAATTTTATATTTTCCTTCAATTGGATGAAAAAATATAAGCAAGTTTCAATTTTGGGTCAAAATAAAAGCACATTAAAATGACTCATGTTTGGAACCACATGGGTTTGATCAAACCACGTTAGATTGAACCTAGTCAACACACCTTGGGCACTACATGTCAAGATAAGTTTTAATCATATTATAATCTATCAAATCCCCTAAAATGGTTAAGAATGATAAGGTTGACACTTTGGATAATGTTGTAGATTCTCTCACAAAGCTAGTGACCACAAATATGTCATCTTTATGTAGGAAGACCATGGGCCTTGATCACTATACTTGATTTATTGTTTGTATCTTTTGAATATAATTGTAATGTATAATTCCCAATGAGAGAATGTTAGGTTAGGTGACATAACCTTGCAAACCTATTCTTTTTTTTATATCTCCATATTTCTTTTAAAGTGTCCCAGGGGGCATGAGAGAAATATATTTAATATTAGTCTTGTAAATTATACATTTAATAGGAAATTTTGTGTTTGTTGATGTTACACATCAGAAGATGAAAAATTCTCCTTCCTAAGCATTCATATTGGGAATATGAAGGGTCTTGAGTGGGGCACCCAAGTTTGGAGGGAAAGAAGTGTTCACTGGCATTCCACTTGGAAGTTGAACAGTCACTGGAGCATGTTGAAGGTAGAAGATTATGACGCTATGGGTTAGGTGCCTATGTTGGAATCTTGTGCATATTAATTAATGTATTATCATTATTGTTGGTTTTCCAAGGATAGGGCATGAGTTTATATAAGTGATTTTGGCACCTCTTGTTTTGATTTACTAATGTGGTTTTGTCTACCCTAACTTTTATCAATTTGAGATTGAGATGGTAGTTGTATCTTGTGTTATTCATAGGTGTATGGAAGCATCTTGATTGTAGGAGATAAACATGGAAGTGTATAGTGGTGTATCTCTCTTATGAAGATAAATAATATACTTTAAAAAAAAAGATTAAAAAAAGGGGATAAAAAAGTATTGAATCAAAGAAACATTACAAAGCAACAAGCATCAACATCCAAAAAGAACCAAACAAACCCACAAAAAAAGTCCCCAAAGGAACCAATTACATATGAATATCATCCATGATTATCCTATTGAGGGACACCAACATCTCTGAGGATAAAATTCCCCAATCATCTATACTCCAATTCTTTCCATGTTCAGAGGCCCACTTCACCAGGAGATCAACCACCCTGTTCCATTCCCTAGGAATATGGAAGAAGGAAATGAATTCCAAAGAATTGCACAAGGTCACTATCTGATGGATCACGACAACAATTTTCTAGTTAAGCCCATCAAATTTCTCATTTAGCATACCAAATATAATCTATGAATCTAAATCACAAATAATCCTCTTCTAACCCAAAGAAGAACCCCTTTCAATAGCATGTCAAATATCAAGAGCCTCCATAAGATTGTTAGAATGGTGACCCTTGTAAATAGAGAAGAAAAAAACCACACCACCATTATTGTATCTGCCTATACCACCAATCCCAACATGTTTAGGATTCCCTCTAGATGATCCATTAGTATTTATCTTCAAGATCCCTTATGGAGGAGGACACCATCGACCCTCTCGATGAACCTTCTTCTTGACCTAATGAGGGACGTTACTAGCAAAGAAACTATACCCTCTACACTCCAAGTGAAAATTCCACACAAAGGAAAGATGACTTGGCTCCATAGTAACTGAAATATCACAGTTAGCTAAAATACTCTCTCGAATCTTGCAGAAGATCTTTATCCATAAAATATCCCCATCCTAATTTACATCTTGGAAAATCCTTCTATTTCTCTCAAGCTAAATGTGCCCGATAATAAGGGTAGGGCCAATAATCCAAGCAATCTGAAGAAATTCATCTTAGCAGGGAGTCTCCCCAAACTCTCCTAGAACTCTATCAAAGAAGAGGCATGAAGATAGGGGTGCCCCAAAACCCACCACCAATAATTCCAAATACTCCTAGTATAAGGACATTGAAAGAAGAGGAGTGAAGTAACATCATAATTATTGCACATAACATATATGGAAGGACCCTGGAAGCCTCTTTTCTACATATTTTCCTAAGTAAGACATCTGTTTTGAACCACCAACAATAAAAAGAAATTACATCTAGGTTAAGAAAACTTATTCCAAACTTACTTCCACCAAGTGACCCCAACCTTTCCATGCACTTTTCTATCCAAATCCATATACACAGTAGTGATTGAGAATCTTCCCTTTGGATTAGGGCCCCAAGCCAAAATATGTTTATCCTAGAGTGAATTACACATTCTACTAGCCAAAATTATAGCTAGCTCCTATCTCTCTTCCTTAGTACCTCCTAGTGGCCAGTCCTAGGGATCCTTCCAATGCCACACCTCCACCTAACCCAGGGTCAGAATAGTTTTGAATTCTTCCTCCTTGCACCAACCAACCTCCATCAATCCATCACATAGAGATTGCAAATGAGTAAACATAGAAATAATAGAGGGATAACCATCCCAAGAATAATACCAAAAGAGGGCTTTTGAGCCCTTATTGCAAATCCAAAACAAACCCCAACCTTTTCTACAAATTATAGAGTCTCCCAAATTATAGAGCCTTCACAATTATTTTACATAACATAGATGGAAGGAGCCTAGAAGCCTCTTTTCTAGAAATTTTCCTAAGACATATTTTTTGAACCACCAACCGTAAAAAGAAATTATATTTAGGCTAAGAAAAATTATTCCAAACCTACTTCCACCAAGTGACCCCAACCTTTCCATGCACTTGTCTATCCAACTCCACATACCTAGTAGTGACAAAGAATATTCCCTTTGGATCAGGGCCCTAAGCCAAAATATGTTTATCCTGGAGTGAACTACACATTCTACTAGCCAAAATTCTAGCTAGTTCCTATCTCTCTTCCTGAGTACCTCCTGGTGGCCAGTCCTAGGGATCCTTACAACACCACACCTCCACCTTGCCTAGGGTCTGAATAGTTTTGAATTCTTCCACCTTGCACCAACCAACTTCCATCAAGCTATCACATAAATATTGAAAATGAGGAAACATAGAAATAATAGAGGGATAACCATCCCAAGAATGATACCAAATGAGAGCTTATGAGCCCTTATTGCAAATCCAAAACAAACCCTCCTTAATCAACTTAGCCCCTTTGTTTAGAGTCTCCCAAATCATAGAGCCTTTACCCTGGAGACAATATCAGGGAACATCAGAAGGGCTCACCCCACTAAGGTACTTATAATTGATAATTTTAGCCCAATCTTGATCCTGAAACATGTACACTAGCACCAATACAACTTAGCAACTAAAGCTTGGCCTATCAAACTAGCAGACCCGAGACCAAGAACACCCCCCTATTTTGGCCTGCACACAAATTCCCACTTCACTAAACTCCACTTTGAATTGAGAATATTACCTTCCCAAAGGAACTGATGAGCAAGGGAATCAAACTCCCTAACAAAACTAGCAGGAGCAACTTGTAAAAAGCATCTGTAAATAGGAAGAGATTGCACCACAAGTTTGAGAAAAACCACCCAACCTGCTAAAGAGAGCCACCTATGAGTCTAATGACTAACCTGTCTCCAAAATTTATCCAAGAAATCATGCTAGAAATATTTTGGCTAAGGTCCCACAATAAGAGGAATCCCCAAATAAATTAGAGGAAGACTTCCAATTTGAAATTGAAGAACATGAGCAATCCTAGCCTGGATATGGAAAGTATTGAAAAAGTAAATAGAGGACTTATTATCATTAATTTTTTCCCCAACATAGACAAATAAGTATTCAAATCCTTCCTTAGGTTCAAAAATTAATTTATTTTGGCCATACCCATTAGAGTAGTGTCATCAACAAATTAAAGATGAGACAACAACTACAATAGGATACCCCAACGTCGCCCCTGAATCAGGCCTTGATCAACACAATACTTGATAAACCTTCCCAACCCCTCAACGATAATGATGAATAGATATGGTGACAGAGGATATCCTTTCCAAAGACCCCTAGAAGCTCCAAATAGTTATGAAAGCTCCCCATTGATAAGCATCAGAAATGAATTAGAAGTCACACAACTCATGATCCAATCAACCCACTCTATGTCAAATCTAAAACCTAAGAGAACCTTTTGTAAGAAGGCCCATTTGACTCTATCATGAACTTTTTCCATATCAAGTTTGATAAACATAGCCTTATCCTTAGAGACTGCCATAGAATGAATAGCATTAATAGCTATAACAACCCCATCCAAATTCTTCCTACCTACCAAAAATCAACCCTACTCATTGGAGACCAAAGAATTAATCCAAGGCTTAAGCCTTTCCAGAATTAGTTTAGTAATGATTTTATAAACCACATTCTAAAGGGAAATGGGGCAGAACTAATCCAATGAACAAGCACCTTCCTTCTTTGGAATAAGAGTAAGAAAGGTGAAATTCATGGCCTTCAACATTTCCTTATTCCTTTGAGACTCTTGAACAACCTCCAAAAGATCCACCTTGATAATCTCCCAAAAAACATGAAAAAATTCAATAGGAAAACCATTAGGACCTATGGATTTACCTTTTCTCATTTGGAACATAATAGTCTCCAATTCATATAAATGAATAGGTCATAAAAGAGCCTCATTCGTCTCATGAGTTACCAAAGAAGGAATACAAGCAAGAATAAAATTTTCCTCAAAACTCAGAGGGGGAGAGTCCTCAATAAAAAGAGTTGAAAAAAACTTGGAAACCTCCTAAGAAAAATCATCTTGAGAAGAGAGTTGAATTCCCTTAGAAGAAACCAAAGAGCTTATGAGATTACCATTTCTTCTTGCAACAATAGAGTGATGGAAGAAGGTGGTATTTCTATCACCCTCCTAAAGCCAATCAATTTGAGAATTTTGCTTCCAAAATATCTCCTCCCTCAGCTCCCATTCCTCCAGAGCCTTAGAATCCTTAACCTCTTCCCTACTGAACTCAATCATGATGCCAATGTCATGAATCTAGTAGGTGGGTGATCCCACAATAGTGGTTTACAATTTTTGGCCAAACTAGACACCGATTTTTTTTTTAAAACTAAATCTTCACTTTCAGGCACCTGTAGCAGCTAAATTGTGAGGAATTTGAAGATGATGCAAACTAGAGTTTTGTGAAATTTTTTCTGTAGATTCTAAATATATTTTTTTCAAAATTTTTGAAATCAAATTGCACTTCTTTTTCCTTCTCCCTCGAAAACTAGTTTTTTTCATAAAACAACATTTTTAAAAAGTGGCTCTCATTGTATATAATGCATAAATTTTTTTCCATGAAGGATAAAATTCTAATTCTTTCGAATTTAGCTTTGTAACTCCGATATCTAGTGCTTCCACTTGTTTAGATAGTTTTTTATTGAATATTTTTTCTTTAATCAAGTTTCAAAGTCAAACCAATTACAATTCAGACATAGTGTGACTGTATAACACGTAATTTTTTTTGTATGTATCAAAATTCAATATTTTTTTTGTTGCATCAAGGACTTCAATATTTGGTGCACTCGTTTTATTTTATTTTTTGATAATATGCTATTTTTCCACATGTACAGAATAGAGAGCTTGATTTTCAGTGAAAAACCTATGTTTAATAAAAATAAAAAAGCAAATACATAATAAAACTAAAACATATTAAAATTATATTTGTTGGATAGACTGTTCCAAGGACTACCTAATTCCAATTGGTTCTATGAAGTATCCACCATTTTCATGTTCAAACTGAGCTCTAAAGTGTAAAAATTTAGGTTTTTTTAATGAAGAAGGTCAAAAATTAGGTAAATGGGGGGTTTTCTCGAACCAGGGGGGTTTGAGCGAACCCCCTCACATAAATTGTTTTTCATTTCAATTTTTTTAGTGCATGCATTCAATGGGTTCACTCAAACCCTTTTTTGGTTCGCTTGAACCATCTAGTTGTACAAACCCCAAAAATGTAAAACTTTTCCATGGGGTCATTTTTTACATGTTTTCCTTCCTCATTTGAATTATAAACCACTTTTGTGGGTTTACATAGGTGATAGAGTCCAAATGAGCTTGAGCTGCCAATTTATTGTGATGAAGATTTCCAAAACATTGAATATTCCACTTCTTAGGTCTATATGTCACAAATTGTAATCTCTTGATGAAGGTATACATATTTATACCATACGTGGGTCTCTACTTATGCCACCATTCATTCATCAACTCATGGATAGAAGGATCCCATAACCATGTGAGTTCGAATTTGAAAGAAGGATTCATATAGAATCTGAAAGGAACAATTGAAACTTTAATCAACCAATGATTTGAACCTCTCCAAACTAAGATCTTTGAGCTAGTATTCCAATTCTCCCCAACCTAGAAATAGGAGACAAGAAATCTATCAAGCCTCTTAGAGATAGTAACATCACCACACCTTTGATTGTTCCAAGTGAAAATATAATTATTAGGTCTCACATCAATAAGATTCAAACTAGCCATGTTGTCAATAATAAGTAGGATAGTCAGGTCAAGCTTAGCAATACCCCCTATCTTCTCTTCCAGACAAGAAACAACATTAAAATCTCCAGCCATAATACAAGGATGCCAATGATCAAGATAGTGGACATAACTAAGATGATTCCAGAATTGGGACTTACCCATCAGATTAGTGGGAGCATAAACATTAGTGAAAAGAAAAGATTCACCAGACTCCAAGCTTGTAGCAATCATAGAGATGGAAGAACGACTCGTGATATGTACAACACATAGCAAGGACCTTTCTTGGATCCTGATGGAGCTCCCCAAAAATTTACAATTTGTAAATAGCACATGGGCTTATTCATCATATAAATCCCTTGTACCCATGGTTTGGATAGGGTTTTGGCTTAGAAAACCCTCTATTATTCTAATTCAACATTGATTTTCCCTACTAGTTTCACATTTTCTAAGTTTTCACTCAAACCATCATATGCATTTGATCACTAGCCACTTTGGTTTAGAGAGCTTGTCATCGAGTTTGTCACCTACTTTAATGTTTTTTCTTAATGTTGGGCTCATAAATATTTCTCTAAATGACTTAAGATTAAGTCATTCATCCTCAAGGGTTAAACCATCATTGGCCTAACAATGGCCCCTTCTTTAATGTTAACCTTTCCATATGTGCAATTTTAGAGATCTGTGATCGTGGGAAATAATCCTAGCCGTACCTCACTAGCTTGTGTTTATTAAATGCCAGCTAGTTATGTTGTGTGAGGATCACAAGATGAGGATGTGTGTCCTTATATGAATGTGGGTCTTGGTCTACAATTTCAAGTTTACTGCCCATGGTTCCAAACCAACATTAAGGATCAAGCGCAAGGAATAATATTGGTTGTTCCCTGCTAGCCCACGAAGAAAAGATGAATGATTGTTAAAGGTTGCAAGAGCGGTGAGATCTTGGCATATGGATTAATCCACCAATTAGTGAAATGGGTGAGACCACTAACAGGTGAGGTGTCATTTCATTTAGATGAATGCTATTGGTTGAAGACGAACAAGAAAAAAACTATTGAAATTCAAACTTAGACAGCTCAATGTAATTTGTTTGATCTACCATCTCATCAAAGGATCGATAGATGACATTCAAAATCAATAGACAGGAACATGATAGCCATTTAGTTCTACAACTAGTAAGCATTAATGGTATGCTCTTTACAAGAGCGATCAAATTGATCTCTAAGTAGATGTGTGTGGAAACTTAATTACCAGTAATCATAAAGCATAATATGTAGAATTCCATGTACTTGGGAAATAAACAATGAAAATATGCATGCCAATGAATTACCACCAGTTCACATGTGTTTTTTCTTTGGTAATTGTTGGTTGTTATCATCACATCACTCAATAAATATAAGAGGAATGACTGCTAGTTTTATCATTTGCATTTAACAGTTAGTAATGTTTTGAATTTCAGCTAAGTGAATAGTGTTTGATTGCAAGCTCAAGAAGTTTCCAAGCATTAAAATGAGTAAGTTTGTTACTGCTAGAGTCCCAATTAGGAGGTCACCAAGGTTTAGTGCAAAGAAAGAGAATGATTTTTTTTATGAGAAGGAATCCAATGTACCTAAACATGCTCCTATTGTAGAGGAGAGGGTTCTTGTTGATAAATCTTCACTTTCCCCTATCAGGTGTAGAAAGAGGCTATTGTACCAAAGTGTTTCCACTGGTAAGATAGAAGAAAAGGGAAAAAATCACACCCTATTTGCATCCAAGGTTTCTAGGAGTGTAAGGTATGCATGTGGTTCATACAGGCAACAAAATTCTCCCATTGCAATCACAGATAGTTCTTCAAAGAGCAATACAAATACGAACTTGAGCTATGAATGGTATCTCATGATGTAGACTTCAATTGCTGCCCCGGGAAGAAAGTTGTTATCATTCATACCAATGTTTGTGCAAACTTCGAGTGGGAAAGGTTGCTCTCTGCTAGGAAAGGACAAGAACTAGGAAGAAGATGAAGTTTCCTCTCCTACTACTACCACAAAGTGAAACAGGTGCGTATACCATGGCTTGAGTGTTGGTGTTAGTCTTTTCTAATGAAATTTCTTTCTGGGTTGTTGAATTTTGTGGTGAGGATGAAATTATGTGTTGGTTGTTTTCACATTTTGGCATTGGTGAGTTTTATGCTGAATGTGGACAATCAAAATTGGTTTTTGTGATGATTGTGCTAACTATAGATGTGGGTTGATTGGTTATGTCGATGGATAATGGCTACTTTTGGAAATATTAGGAAATTTTGACGGTTACACATTTTTCCTCCCCTTTTGGGCAAATGATTGCAGATTATGTTCTGGGGTAATTTTGAAATGAAATGCAAATTATTGTGAAATGATACATCTGAATTGTAATTAAATTTCAAGCTAGAAGCTTGTTTTCTCCTCGTGCTATAAAAGGAATTCATGGCTCATTTGCAATGGGTTTTGGTCTTAAATTTCTAGTCGGGTATATGTTTGGGTAGGATAACAGAGTATAGAAAGAAATTGATGAATAGAGCAAATGTTTTTTTTGGCTCTGAGGCATGTATGTAGTGATCTTAAATAGTTTTAGAGTAATGACCAATATCGAAACAAATCTATAATTCTAATGCATGTACTCTCCTTCTATAGGTGGTTGCAAGTTTTGAATGAAATAACAAGGATATCTTTATTCATCTTCAAATATTTTTCTCAATGTGTGCCTCTATTTCTACTTTGATTCAAGGAATCAATTAAAATGCTTAAATAGAGCCATAAATTTGCAATAATTTACAAAGGATTTGCTAAAGGGTATGTGCAGGATCATGATGGGCCAAAAAGTGACGATATGATGGGTATTTGTAGGGTATGTGGCTGACGACTTTATTTTAACCAAAATTGATGAAATAGAAAGGGTTTTCAAAAGAGATTCTCAGCTTTCCGCTGATATAAATTATGCTTTACTTTGAATTTAATAAATAATTATTATTCATTTTCTATTTGAATTATGACTAAAGTCCTAATTGGTGCGCTGATCAAAAAACATCTATAGCTTTCAAACCATATCACATTTTTGGAATCCAAAACATGCAACACATTCTATGCTTTGTATACTATAGGATTAAAAAAATAAAAAATGAATTTGATGAATTTTTGACCAATTTAAGGTGGTCATACATACGAGTTTTCATATTTTCTAAAATTTGTAATAAGAAATTCATAATTAATTATTTACTTGGGGAAAAATTACAAAAAATATGTATCACATTCGAACATGAGTCCTATACTTATGTCTAAAATCTTATTAAAAAAATATTATTATTTTATTGTGGTTAGGGTGGTTAGACAGACACCTACTTCTTATTTTTCCCTGAAATTTAAGTACTATTGCATTGAAATTTCAATTTTTCACCAAATAGATTTAAAAAAAAACCCTAGTAGTTTAGAACCTACACTCAATTTACTAAAAATTCTATTCTTACGTATTTTTGAAATAATATAGATAACTTATTCAAATTTTTACATCAAGTTGCCTAACTCTGATTTTTCTGAATTTTTTGTCACTTAAGGGCTTATTTTTTCCATGATGATCCTACACATACCCTAACCAGGTATGTCTTAGAAACTCCAAGCTCCATGATGCAATGTATTGTGAGATTTTTCCATTATTATGAGAGTTAAATTTTCATTTCTATATTATTGGTTGTTGTGTATGTGACTTTGATGCCCAATTTGACAAGACTCTAGTCTATTTGCTAAATATTTACATCAAAAGTGTATTAATTGCCTATCTAGTCACTGATTTGGAATCAAAATGAAAATCCATTTTTAAATTAATCAATCATGAGGCACGTGTGTGGAGTAATTTGAAATAACCCTTGGTTCCTAGTCAGTGGGTTGTGGTTTGCTCAAATATAATCCAATCTTTCAATAATCCGTGTATATTTTCTCCTCATAGGAATTAATCTATGAATTAATGTGTTCTACTATGTATGAACCAAAATGAACACAATAGGTGCACCCTCCTAGGTTCCACAGAGCCTAAAGTGTAAAATATTTCATTCTTCAACCGAATCTTGTTAGTTGGCCATTAATTTTAAGGGTCTTGCTTATAGGAGTTGGCTACTCTTTAGAGATTCTTTAGGTGTACCAGAAAAAACACCAACATATCCCACAAACAAGCCACACCTCCAGAGCTACCAAAAGCACCAACACATTGACAACACCCATGACACAAAACACAAAAGCTCTATCAACATACTATCCACTAATAGCTTAGTTTCCTAAATAAAAACAACATTAGGGGAGTGACAACCAATCATTTCTTGAAAATAATTTTGTCTAGGAGTGTTATTCAAAACCCTTACTTACCATGAAATAACAATCATTTATTGGGATGAGAGAAATAAAAGTCTAGGGTTTTGACCAATCCAGATTCGACCAAAGTCTTACCCATCAACTTAACCTTCTCAAGGTCTTTCTTGTGGTCCACCTTCAAAACTTTCTTTGGAGGGCCCTTTTTTAGAGTCTTTTGTTGCAAAAAAAAGCCTGACTAGCCCCATCTTTTTTTTCTTGAATCAAAGGCTCAGTCACCTATGAAGGAAAAACTACCACTACTTTATCATCCTTTGAAATAGAATATCCATCAAGATTACAAGCATCCTACTGCTGAGGAGGAATATTCATTTCCATCTAACCATCCTCCAACTGACCAACCTCCATCTGACCAGCTTCTATCTGACCAACCTCCATCTGACTGACCTGTAAGTTCACCCCAACCGAGTCCTAATTCCCAATTCCTTCATCCTCTTGTAGTACCACTTCCAATGAACCAATTTCAGGAGGAATCCCAAATGGGATCCCCTCTTCCTGAACGAAATCATCTAGAGCTTCAATCTAATTAAATATCCCACCATCTTGACTATCCTTGAAATTTCTCTTTTGACACTTCCCCTTATTATGAAGCTTAACAAGAACAAATCTATCCATATCTGTAGCCCCCTCTACCATAGGAACCTTACCATTATCATTCAATTAGGAGCATTCTTAGAAGAAGCATTTTCTAGAATAGCTACCTGGTTAATTTGAGGGAATCTCCTTTTCAATTATCTATATTCATGATACCAATACGACAATGAAAAGGAAGAGTTTAATAATGAAGTTGTTGAACCCAAGAAGAGGATCCAACACAAAATTCAATAGAATCAAGAAAAGGATTATTTAAGTCAACTTCAACAAAAATTTGAGCATAAGCTCAATTACCTTTTTTTCCAAAGTTTGTTGGGTAGGTCCAACTGGTTTCCTAAGCAATCGTCCTAACATATGCAAAATATCACTTCTCTAGAATTTCAATGGGAGTCAAGACAAACAAATCCAAACTAGAACCCTTGTAGGAAGTTCTTTAGTAGATTTGAACCCCTCATGCTAAGGTTTGATGAAGAGCCCAATCTGGTTGTAGAAATATGGGCCACCTTCAAAAGCCTTATTCCTATCTACCATGCATAAAATGAAAACCAAAAAATAGTTATTGGCGTCCAACATTATCTCGAAATCCCCCTCTAGATTCCAAACTCAATGAATCCAAAATTCCAAAGCCAACAAAAAAAGGAGAAGACCAATGAATTTGTAGATTAAAGCATGATTTCGCAAATAGATGACATCCTCTATAGTAGAGTCTGACTAAATCACCAAAATAGGACGATCCTAGCATTACTCTAAGCACCCATTTACCTTTTTAATTCTTGAAAAATCTCCCTTTGAAGAAGGCCCTTCACCATTTGAATTAATTTTAGAAACCTCCATAGCTAAATCCAAACCAAATACCAAATCTCACAGTCTAGGCACCCCTCAGGCACCAAAAACTACTAGTAGGAAAAAAAACCGCACCCAAGAGGGCACACAACAAGAAAACAAAAACACTCTACCACCTTTTAACCTCCTCACAAATGGAGAGTAGGCGCAAAGAGGAAAGAATCCCTATAGAAAGATCTGCCCACCACGCAAACTGCCACACACAAATGCAATAGAGGGTGATGCACAATCACCAACTAGAAAGCAGAAACTCATGAACTAGACAAATATCACCCCTAGAATCTAGAAAAAACCCCCACTCAAGAAAAGTTCCTTACGAAACAGATCTACAGACATGCAAAGGAAAAATGAGACATGCATGCCACAACCTGTCATAGGCTATGAGCCCACACTAGTGATGCCAAAAAGCTCCCACCCATTCTCCTCAATCTTCTTCAAATAAAAAATATACTTTCCCTATTTTATCATGTGAATTTTTTCCTAAAAGGGTTTCTCCACATAAATCTAGTGTCATATTTGTTTGTTGACTTTTCTATTATGGTGAATGTGTTATTACATAAATATAATTAGATTTGGTAATCATATTTTCAGATTTAAATACACATAAATAAGTTAATATTGCAACTTAATTTCACCTTTTTTTCAACATGCCTTTGCCCCAAGAATACAGATAATTCTTTTTTTCGAAGGTCATTCAAAGGATAAAAAAAGGTCTTCCTAAAAAAATGAATCTCAAACTAGAGTAAAAAGGCTCACGATTAAGGTCAAGTATAGTGTAGGTCTCCTATTTCTTTGTTTTTTGTTGTGATTGGTGTTCTCAGTTGTTACACTAGTATTCCTTATTTCCTTTTTATCTATTTCTTGGTGTGGTTTTTTCAAGCTTGTATGGAACACCATCTTCCTACTATTTTTATGTTTGACACTTTATACCCAATCCAAATTCTACTGAGAATATTTTCTTCAATCAAACATGGAAATAAAAAAATGTCAATTATGGGCATCCCCCCTTCCATGGTTAGTGCTTCCTTTAATAAAAAATCAAAATATAAAGTTACCTACAAATTATTCCAACAATCTTGGTAGGAACTTAAGTTGTATTATAACCCTTTTTTCCTAAATATATTAATAACTTGCATGCTTTTTACCTAATTAGTAAATAAACTAAAATCTTATATTAGGAAAGATGTGGACTCCTTCCTATACATGAAATGTTAATTTAACTTGGTACATGGGTGGCATAAACATGTGATTTAGGTTCCATTGTTAATTACATTGTTCAAATTTATATATTCTAACATTGATGTAGCTACAAGTGTATCATTGGATTTGATATGGCTTTGTATTTTCCATTGTTGGAACTGTCAAATAAAATATGAATTTTCTTCAAAAGTAATTTTTAGCTTCTTTAAATTTTAAACTTTTTAAGCTTTTTTATTAGATCATGGCTCTAGATCCTATCAATTTAATAATAGAATATTGTAATTATAAAATATCTTATTACAAAAATATAAATCAAATAAAAAATATATTTATTATTTACTTTTGAGAACTTGATAAAACAAATATTTAATAAACATTTTATTTAAAGAAAATTAATAAATAATTATTTATTTTGTTGAGTAAAATTTATGATTAAATTAAATATCATAAAATTAAAATATTTCTTATAAATCTAATAAAATATTAAATAAACTATTAGTAATTTTAATTTAAGATTCTAATTCATAAGGAAAATATCTAAGCCTAAAAAGGTTGTGTGTAAGGATGTACATTGGAGTGGATGAGGGAATAATATCTGAATTATACTCTCTACCACATGATATGATATCAAAATCCTTTAATTTTCTTATTGTATTCTTAATGTTAATTTCTATAACCCAATAATAGATTAATTTCTCAATAAATTCACAAAAAAGAAATCTAATTTATAGCAATTAATACAAGTGGGTTAATTAACAACTAATAAAAATGGAAGAAAAATAATAACAAGCCAATCACAAATAGACAATAACATAGATATACTTAGGAAACCCTAATGTGGGGAAAATCTTTCAAATGTTGGATCTTCTATTCAGCCTAACAACAAACTTTTCTTTTGAAAATACAATATTAGTTTGCTATAGCAATCTTACCTATATAGAGCACTACTAATTTACATCAATGTGCAATGAAAGAAACTTTCCTTAAATTAATTAGCATATCTTATACATAAAATCACTCTCGTTCTTTCTTATCTCAACCTCACAAACCTGGAAATATTCTAAGAAATAAATTCAAAAATTTACTGTTGTTGAAAATCCAACTCAAGTTGCTAAAAAAAAACTCTACATTCCACCTTTTGAGCTACTAAAAATCAACACTCCCTCTTAGCGAGGAAGATGTTCTACACAACACCCAACTTATCCTTAAAGAATTCAAACTTTCTCTTCATCAAGGCCTTCATCATGATATCTTCTATTTGTTCATCTATAGGAATGTACTGGAGCTTCACTGTCCCCTTCTCCATACAATCTCTAATGAAGTGGTACCTTATCTCAATGTGCTTTGACTTGTCATGAAACACTAGATTCTTAGAGAGTTTGATACAACTCTAATTATCATAGTAAATGACTGTAGGATCTAGCTCCTGACCAAAGAGCCCAACTAGAATTTTTCAAATCCAGATAGCCTCAGATGTAGCCATACCAGCTGCCATATACTCAACCTCTATAGAACTTAGCGCAACTGACTTACATTTCCTCTTGTACCAAGAGACTACTCCTGATCCCAAACTGAAACTACACCCTAAAGTGCTCTTCCAATCAGTTCTATTGCCTTCCCAATATGTATCAGTAAACCCCTCGAACTTCACTCCATCCTACTGAACATACTTAAGCCCATAATCAACTATGCCTTAGAGATATCTCAAAACATGCTTCACAGCTATCTAGTGGACATGTTTAGGTTCCACCTTAAACTGATTGAGTAAGTTCACTGCAAAACAAATGTCTAGCTTGGTGTTGACCAGATACATAAGAGAGCCTATCAACTATTTGTATAAAGTTGGGTCCACTACCTCTGATCTAGAAGCATCAATCTTCTTCCAATTTTTCACAAGAGGAATTTAAATGGGCTTATAGTTCTCCATCCTGAATCTCTTCAAGATATCAATTACATACTTCCCTTGTCCAAGGAATATCTCTCCCTCTTTCTGCCACAACTCCAATCCTAGAAAGTAGTGCATCAACCCCAAGTCCTTCATCTCAAACTCTCCTACAAGATCCTTCTTACAGTGTGCTATGAGCTCCTTTGATCTTGTGAGAAATAGGTCATCAACATATAACACTAATATGAGAAGTTCTCCCTTCACTTGAACATAGTACAGGTTCAGATCCACCTCACTCATGATGAACCCCATGCTCTACAAGTAATAGTCAATACGTGAATACATTGCCTTGGGAGCTTGCTTGAGTCCATACAATGCTCTTTTCAACCTGCATTCATGAAAATCCATCCCATGTGCTTCAAATCCTTTTGGTCATGGTACTACCTCCCACACAGTATTCTCCATGATGGAAGAATACTCTTCCACCATGGGATCCCTCCATTTTTGGTGTTGGGACACCTCTTGAAAGCTAGAAGGCTCCACTTCAATTAATTTACTCATAAGTGTTTGAGATAATTAGAATAACATCTAGGATCCTTTCTTTGTCTAACTGAATCTTGTGGATCACCAACATATTCCTAGGCCTCTCTCAGTGTCTTCTTAGTCACCTTGTTTCTCCTCTTCTTGATAATAGGAATATGAGGCTAAGGAATTATTTTTTCCTCCTTCTACCCTACCTACTTGTTGTGCTCTCCAACTTGTGTGACTAAAGTTTGAGGAATTTTTGTTCCTCAATTGTGGGTGATTGCTTCTACTCATTCATCAAGTTGCTACACTTTTGAAGAGCCCTCCCTCAAACTTCACATCTTTGTGAGCCACTATTTTCCTAAGAGCATAAATGTAAACCTCATAAGCCTTAGAAGTTTCACTATACCCAACAAGGATGCCCTTCTCTGTAGTAGGTTCCAACTTGGTTCTCTTCTCAATATAAATGTGACAATACATAAGGCATCCAAAGATGTGAATGTGCCCCAAATGTGGTTTCTTACTAGTGAACGCATCTTCTAGAGTCAACTTTCCCAACACTTTGTGAGGGCTCCGATTCTACAAATACACAATTGTATTGCAAGCTTCTTCCCATAAGAACCAAGAAAAATCCTAATCATGAAGCATGGCCTTGAATGCTCCAACTATAGCCCTATTTTTTCATTCAACAACCCCATTCTACTGAGGGTTGTATGGAACTGTCAACCCTTTCTTGATACCTTCCTAGGCACATAAATCTTTGAAGGAATTTGAGGTATACTCACCTCCATTATCAAAACTCATTATCTTGATCTTCCTCCTTGTTTGGTTCTCCACGAGAGCCTTAAACTCTTTGAACCTACTAAAGACCTCATTTTTATTCTTTATAAAATACATCCATGTCTTCCTAGAGAAATATTCAATGAAAGTAACATAATACTCATATCCAATCAAGGATGATGTTGGCATGGGCCCACACACATATAAGTGTACGATATCCAAAATCCGTTTAGATCTAGGGTCGCTGCTTGGAAAATTGATCTTGGCATATTTCCCAAGAGCGCAACCCTTTTACACCTCATTCTTTTATGTCTTCATCTTAGGAAACCTTGTCACTATTTCCTTAAGAATATTAAGTACTCCATGGTGAAGATGAGACATCCTCATATACCATAATTTTGCTAGCCCTTTACAACTACTAATCAACACATATAATGGCTCAAATTGTAATCGAAATAAGTTGTCGTGTCTGACTCAAATCAATTTTGCAATCATGAAATCCTTGGGAAAAATATAGACTTTTCCCCTCTCAAAAAACATGATGTAACCCTTGTCTTCCAAAGCAGAAACTAAGATTAAATTCTTTGTCATGCCAGGGACATATAACACATCCTCCACCAACAAGGGTTTGCAAGACTCCCTCTAAAACTTGATGATGCCAATACCAGTTGCATGGTACTTGGAATTGCCTCCGAGGTCAATATAGAAATTCAACTTCTTCTCCTCTAACTTGGTTAAACATTCTCTAACTTCCGTCATGTGGCAAGAAGCCCCATTGTCAATATACCATACCTTGTTGGCAATTGAACTTGAGAGAAAAGAAATGAGTAAAAACCGATTTTCAAATCATGATGCAAACTCATCCACCTTTTTTGTAGAGACAACTTGCTTCTTTTGCTTGTCCTTATTTTTCTTATTTGAACATTGACTAGCATAGTGACCCATTTGATGGCATCAAAAATATTTTATCTTGCTTATATCTTCTTCCCACTCTTGGAAGAAGAACCTTTCATTTTCCCTATATTAGAATTATGCTTACCATTGCTTGCAAGAGCAATATTTTCTTTGTCTTGACCCTTCTTCATCTAATCTCCTCTATGAGTACCTTCATAGATCTCCTCTTGAACTCAATCATCCAAAAGCATCACTCAATTATGTAGCTAATCTCTACCAACAATACACTTGACAAACACTTCCCAGTGCTTTGAAAAACCATTCAAGGCTATACACACCAACTCATCTTCATCAATAGTCTCTCTAAGGGCAATTGGATCATCCCTGACTTGTGTCATCTTGGAAAAGTAATAGGTCACACTCTCACCTTTGGAAATATTGGTATTATGCAATTTGTCCTTTAACATCATCTTATGACTCTGATAATCACTATGATAAAGTCTTTGTAGCGTATCCCACATTTATCACATATTTTTTTTACTTTTCCTATGCCCACATGAGGGCATGTGATTTATACTATCATCATTTGTTGTTTTGGAGGTGGGAAAAACAATGTAAAGGTTTGATTGAGGCAAAATCATATACAACACAACCTTTTCCATCCTTTCATGTGTGCAAGTAAGATCCAAAACTTTTATCAACAAGTTGCAAAAGAGAAAATGTCCTACTGTGTTAGAGAGATTTGGCGTCTAAACACCCCAAAACAACCATACTAGGGTTCACATGCCCCATTCTCTCTATTTCATACTCAAATTTAATTTGTAGGTGCCCCTCTATTTATACATTCCAAATTTATACTTTTTTTGTAATTTTTCTATTCACCTATGCAATCATTTATATTTCTAGATCTAGATTTTAAGTCAATTAGTTTAATTAAATCAAACATTAAATCTAACCTCTTTGTAAGAAAGGAGAAAAAACCCTAGTAGATTGGATCTCCTCTAAATTTTTTCATCGAATCATGATAGCTATAGTCAAGAACAAGTAAAAAAATGATCATTCATTGTGATAGAGCAATAAATTCAAAGGAAATACCAATTTCACAGACACCTTCAAAAAATGAGAGAATCCAGTGCTCTTTCACCGAAGAGAAATATATGTTGAATATGAGAAAATTTACACAATGTACAAAGTGCCTTAAAAAGGCATAAAAAGTAGGTGATGGGTGAGGAACTTCCCAGCATGGGAAAAACTATGGGATTTAATGAATGTATAGTTAATCTTTAAATGCAAGCCTAAGTAAACTTAAGCATAAATATAATTTACTCTAACACCCCCCTTAAGTGCAACTTAGGGAGAATGAAGAAGCAAAATGTAGATGTAGTATGGGTCTCAGCTACACAACCATGTTAGGTACCCATTTACAATGCAAAAATAAATTTCTCGCAACCAGAGAAAAGGAGAAAAACCCTATGGAAAAAAACCCCTCTCCAAAAGAGAAAAGAAAAACAAAAATGATGCATGGATGGAGGACTCAGTCACACCCCCAAGGACTACACATTAGATATATACAATCAATGGCCCCCCATAAGAGGGAAAGAGATAGACTATATATCCCCCCCACAATGTGTAATCACCTACAAAAATGGTAAGTGTTTGAAGAAAAAACATGATCCAGTGTTGACAAATAACTTGTATCCCTTTCAAAAGAAACAAAACCAAATAAAAATCCAGGTACGATTCCCAAAGAAGCATGAAAATGTATGATGGTGCCTCTGAGATCTACTCATGTGTCACCAAAACCTTGGAAGATGATGCCTCTTGAATGCTCTTGTGAACTCAATTTAATATTATGAATTCTCTCACAAAAGACCTAGCTTAGAATGAATGAATGAACCTTGTATTTATACTTATGGTTAATATATTGAAATTACATCACACCAAGACAACATATGAATTCATTAAATAAATGAGGCTAAATCCCACCAGAATTTCAAATTAAATCTTAAAAATGACTCAAGGAGGACTAAGACACCCTAGGTGGCATCTTAGTCCCAAGTTCTAAAAACTTGGTGCACAGACACCAAAATGGGGCCCAATTAAGATATCTTAGAATTACGGTCCTGAGACCCTTGGGGGACAAAGACGCCCTAGGTAGCATTTTAGTCTCAACCCAAAAATTAGGGACATAGTGATGGAGTCATTAAATTATCATCTATGCATTGGAGAATGTCAGGATTAGCTAGAAAAGGATGTAATTCATAGGTTTTGTGGACACAAAATAGCACCAATTAGCCATAAAGAATCATAAGTAAAGCAAGTCAGACCCAAACAATTGTGAAAATGCAAGGTTATGCATTTTACTACACTACATTTAGCCCCCATTGTAGTGAGAGGATGAACTTGCTTCAAACTCACAATAAAGTAGCCAACCACACAATCAAGAGGGGTTCAAATGTACAAATGCTAGTAAGATATGATGACAATAATCAAGAGGTTGGCCAAGCCCCCAAGATCAAGATCCTATGGTAGACCAACATAAATACAAAATAACACACTTGTAGATGATATATGAAGCCATAACCAGATCACAAACTTACACCATCAAAGATAGGAAAAAGGAAAAAGAAAAAGGAAATAAGAGAAAACTACAACAGATCAAGCTTCAACTAGTTATCCAACGTCATGGAATGTGTCTAGGTTGTTTGTCCAAAAATGAAGTTTACAAGTGGAAAGTGTTTTCCACTATGCAAACAAAACACACGCTCACAAGGGCTAGTGAGAGGTAGGTGTCCACTAGGTGAGCCCCAGGAAGTCCATACCAATGTCATACCCCCATAACTATGATAAGGACAAAAGAAAATGCATACTCACAAGGGATAATGAAGCTAGTTCACTAGGTGAGCCCCAGGGGACCATATCAAAGCCATACCTCCATGACTTTGAAAAGATACAAAAATGCATGCTCACAAGGGCTAGTGGGAGCTAGTTGTCCACTAGGTGAGCTCTAGGGGACCATATCAAAGCAATACGTCCATGAATTTAATAAGTTACAAAAAGGAAAATGCAATAGGAAAGAGGAATGTTGAAAGGGATTTTTCTTAGTTCATGCAAGGTCTTACTCTTAGGAGACATTGTTCCTAATGTCTCAAGAGAAGACTAGTCAAAGGGTAAAAGATTCACCACTTGAGCAATGGAGTACATCATATCACCACTAAGGGTAATATAATATGCTAAGATAGATCACACTCTTGAAGGAAACTACTCCCAATGTCACCACTAAGAGGAAAACATGTCACATGAAATGAGAAAATCTCATCAAAGAACATGAAAAGGGAAAAAATGCAAGTGAAATTATGCCAAAATAATGCCAATGTATACCCCCACTTTAAAGAAATTTCTAACACCATGTTGTGAGAAATTTATTTAAAGTAGCCAAAAGATGAAAAAGGAAAAGAAAAGGGATTCCCCCAAGAAACACATAAGGGAACTATGGATTTGGGGTAAGTATGTTCTTTGATACAATATTTTTATAGAGCTTGGAATTGTCATCATCCCTAAAATACACATATAATTGGAATAATGACACAAAGAGAGTGAAAAAAATGCCTTTTGGGTCAACATGGAAGAATGAGGGTACAAATAGAGGGATGGACTTAGAGATAGGAACATCAAACAAAACATAAAAGGAAATCACGTTATTCACATGCAATAAAAAGTGAAAAGAAAGCAAGAAGGAAAACAAAAGAAAAGACTAGTAAAGCACATGTGATTCAACCATCCAGAATGTCATCCGCATCCCAATCTTCTTTAGTATATGTAGAATGAAAATCACTAGCAAGATGGAAAACATCAAGTGTTCTACCAGGAGAATCACCAAGTTCAACAACATGGTGAATTTTTTGGTTTAGGAGGATCACCATGGTTGTTATCGTTTAAGCTCATGAAGAAGGAAAATAAAAAATTTAGCTCATTATATAGTTCCTCATCAATTTTAACTTTTTCTTCATTTTTGGGACCCTAAATGCTTCTCTTACACTTCTAGGGGTTTTCACCTAAAAGCAGAGATATCTAGGTCCAAAATGCTTATGTAACACTCAAATTAGGATGTATACAATATGGTATGATGTAAATAAACTTAACTAAATGCAATTTATTGATTGAAATGAACTAAAATGAATGCAAAAGTGCAATTTAAGCTATATTTGAAAACACATTGTGATATGAAAATAACTATGAAAATGAAGAAATAATGTAGAATAGAAGGTATATGATGCAAAAGCATCCAGTGGTGTAAGGGCAATCTTGCATCACCCAAAAATAGTTAAATTTCAAGTTTATCATTTTTTAGATGTTTTAACATTTTTGGATACCCTTTTTGTCATAATGAAATTCCCAATTTATGGTTTTTATTTTCTATTCCTGGGTTGAAAGATATTGCAGTTTTAGTTTCCCATATTTGCACCTGAAAAATCTTCTGAGTTGGATTTGAGGCACTTAGAGCTTCTGGAATGGCATCGAAACTTGCCGAAATCAAACGGTTTGCGAATCGGAGCCCTGGATCAAAAGTTATGGCCCCGACAAGTTGGCGCACTTTCTAGAAGATACAATTGCAAATGTTATTTTGAAATTTGAACTTCAAGTTATAATTTTTGGTGCCAAACCACCTAAACTCAAATTTTAATGTTGTTTTGGCTCCAAACTAAAGAGGAGCTCTATTTATGAGTGGGTTTCTAGTATTTTTGGGTAACCTTTTGGGGAACAAGCTCGCATATTGCGAAAAGGTTATTCTGTAGCTTTCTGTAGCTTGCATGTGTTGTAGAACTTGGGGATTTGAGATCCTCTGCATGTAAGAAGCTCCATTTCTAAATAATAAAATTATTCTCTTGTTTGTGGGTTATTTTATATGTCTCGGGCTGCGCCCTCATCAGTATAGGGGTAAATCTGAGTGCACCTAGATGAAATGTGATTTTTCTAGGATGTCTACAGTGCTGATGAATTTTACTAGTTTTTCATAGTGGGACTCACTCATCCAGGGTGGTGAATCAATCCTCCTACTAGTGAAAAAGTGTTGGGAATTGATTTCTGATAGTCAAGCTTTGAGATCTGACAAAATATAGATTTCAAACCTCAAGTGGGACTCATTCACCAAGGGTGGAAAATCATTCCACTCCTATATTTCTAGAAAATCAGATAGCAACTCTGCAACACAAGATTTGGGAATGTTTGAATGTCGGGTTGCCAGAGTTAGTTCTGTAGGAAATGGATAGAAAATACTTAAAATGCTTGAAATAATGATATGTTGACTTGAAGAACCTAAGTGACTTGATTTCTACTTTTCAACACCTTTAAAACCTGTCAAATTTGCAAAACAAAGGCTGTAAAGACACATGCAAAGGGGGGAAATGTTGGAGGGTTAGAAAATAGGGGTTTGCCTTGGTCAAACCCCACTTCAATGGTAATCAAACCTAATAGAAATAAATGAAATGTAAAGGAAATTTAAACTAATAGTTCATGAAAATGCTATTAACTCACCAAATCCTTGATCTTGTAAGTTTGAAGTAAAGTCAATGGTCGCTCCAAAGTGATTCAATTGATGATGTAGAATGCTTGAATGCTTGAATGTATAGGTGGATAAGTGAACTTGATGAATTGGGGGTTAAAATGAGGTGAAAAACACTTATTTGTAGAATTCTTGTTCCTTATTATCTGTTCATACCTCATCACAGGCCAATATCAAGTGATTTTTAATAAAATCCTAAAAGGAAATTTGAAATATTTTGAATTTGGGGCCAATGGGGACTCATTCGCCACTCATGGCGAATGGGTCCCACCTAGGACCTAAAACCATGTGTCAGGAAAAATGTTATGTTTAATGTTGTTTGTCAATATAATATGCAAAACTACTCTTAATTAAGCATATGAGGGCATAGAAAGACAAAATAAAGCATGAGAAAGGTGTAAATAGTGAAAATATGTCTAGATGAGTGTGAAAAGTTGTTACAAGACTTTACAACACTTCATAATAACAATTTTTGATGTGTAAAAAGGTGATTTTTAGGTAAATTGAATTAAATAAAGTAAAGAAGGATGTGGAAATGTCTTACAATACTTCACAACACCTTCACAAGACATCGTTCTCTAAGTTTTAGAACCTAAATAAGCATGTTCAAGCCATTTCACAACATAAAATCAGAGCAACATAGTCTCAACACCATGAAATGAGACCTAAAAGGCCATGAAAATGACAAGGGGCCATTTTTCTATGGCACATTAAGCCCCCACTTTAGTGAGAGGATGAAATTGCTTCCTCACACTAAAGTAGCCATGAACATTGAGGGGATGGTTCAAATGCACTTACATTAGCAAGATGGAATACAATGATCAAGAGGGATGATCAAGCCCCTAGGACAAAGATCCCATGGAAAACTAATCATAAGAACAAAGGAACACAAAAGTGTTGAAATGAATTAGATTAAGCTTTGATCATCAATCCGACTAGTTGTGAAAAGAGATCTATGTTGATTGTTTGAAAAAGAGAATGTGTACACACTCTGAGGCCATGAAAATAGTTTTCCATGGGGTGAGAAGGTCCAACTGTATTCTCACTCTAGGGCCATAGAACTAGTTGTCCGCGGGGTGAGAAAGCCCAAAAATTAAGATGCATATGCTAGTTGGTATGCACTCACAAAATAGAAAAGTGGTTATGGGGAAAAGCCATGCTACTAGTTGGGATTCTCGCTCAACCATGCCAAAGTGATACTCATTTGATAGCTTTAACAAGGTGCCATAAATCCAAATTAAATGTAAATTTAAAACTTCAAACAATACGATACTACAAGCATGAAAGTTGTGCTATGCAAGGTGGCTAGGAAATACAACAATGTAAAAATGTAATGTGAAAATTTTTTCAAAGGAGTGTTGTTTAGTTTATGCAAGGTCAATCACTTAGGGAACATTGTGTCTAATGTATCTAAGAGAGGACCAATCAAAGAATAGTATATTCACAACTTAGGGGATGAAGTGTGTTGCATCAAACCACAAAGAGGAATGCAATATGCTAAGATAGATAACACTTATGAAGGACATCACACCCAATGTCATCCATAAAGTGACAAACACATCATGTAACTAACAAGGCTACAGGGTGATCCCACAATAGTGGTTTACAATTTTTGGCCAAATTAGACGTTGAAATAATTATTTTTAACTAAATCTTCACTTTCGGACACCTATAGCGGCTAAATTGTGAGGAATTTGAAGATGATGCAAACTAGAGTTTCGTGACATTTTGTATATAGATTCTAAAGATTATTTTTTCAAAATTTTTAGAATAAGATTGCACTTCTTTTTCCATCTCCCTTGAAAATAAGTTTTTTTTAGAAAACAACATTTTAAAAAAGTGACGCTCACCATAACGCATAACTTTTTTTCCATGAAGGATAAAATTCTAATTCTTTTGAATTTAGATTTTTAACTCCGATATCTAGTGCTTCCACTTGGTTAGATAGTTTTTTATTGAATATTTTTTCTTTAATCAAGTTTTGAATTCAAACCAATTATAATTCAGACAGCGCGCGATTGTATAACGAGTAACTTTTTTGTTATGTATCAAATTTCAATTTTTTTTCTTTGTTGGATCAAGGACTTCAATATCTGGTGCCCTAATATATATATATATATATATATAATAATCTACTATTTTTCCACATGTGTAGAACAGAGAGCTTAATTTTTGGTGAAAAACCTAGATTCACGAGAAATAAAAAATAAATATAATAATAAAATAAAATTTATTTAAAATTATACTTTCTGGGGAGCTTATAATAAGGACTACATACTTGAAAAAAATAAATTTTAAATGAATTCATTTGATCCCCCAAAAGGTAAATCAAAAGAGGTTTTTTATCAGCATTTTAATAGGTGTAAAGGACACTCTATTATAGGTATGGTTTAAAACTAGTTGGTTTCTATCCAAGGGGGTTTGATTTAAGGTAGTTTGATCAAACCCTCTTCAATTGGAATTATTTAAATGGAACCTTTTAAGGCTTAAATCATTATATTTTCTAAAAATATGTGATTTCAACAAAAATCAGTTCCTCCCAGAAATTGTAAACCAGCTTTGTGGGATCAGCCTACACTAAGAAGCATGAATTGCAAATGAAATAATGGTAATTTATGCTCCCCACTTTAAAGAAATTTCTACACATCCTATTGTGAGCAATTAATTGAAAGTAGAGAAGAAAAAAAAATGAAAAAAGAAAACAAGACACAAGAGCCAACCTAGAAAACTCTATCCCAAGTCATATGTTTCAAAGGTAGGCTGCATCATGTCAGGGAAAATGAAAGGAAAACAAAGAAATGAAGGGAGTTTCCCCCCCAGAAAAGGAAATTACACCAACTAGATAAGGGATCTATGGATTTGGGATCAGTATGCTCATTGCTGCAATGTTTTTATGAAAGATCACAAAACTATAATCATTCCCCAAACACACATAGAACTTGAAGAATGACATAAAGAGAGCGAAGAAAAAGGAAAAAAAAAGTCCATTTTGAGTCAACATGGAAGATACATTGTGGTATTGACACCTTCCATTGTCCCCAAAAGGAAAACACAAGCAAAAAAAAAATGAGAATGAAAAAGCTTTTGGGTCAACATAAAGTAGACATTGCGGTCTCAATGCCTTGCGTCATCCCCAAAAGGAAAAACACAAGAAAATACAAAGGAAAAAAGAAAAAGGACTATTTGGGTCAACATGGAAGATACATAGGGCATCTCTACACTTTGCGTCATCCACAAAGGAAAATAAAAAATAAAAAGGAAAAAGACAAGGACCATTTGGGTCAACATGGAAGAGACATAGAGCATCTCTATGCTTTGCGTCATCCCCAAAAGGAATGCACAAAAGAAAAATAGAAGAAGACAAGGACCATTTGGGTCAACATGGAAGAGACATAGGGCATCTCTACACTTTACATCATCCCCAAAAGGAAAACACAAAACAAAGCACGATGAATAGAAGAATAAAGATACGAATAGAAGAAGTGTACAAAGAGAGAACATCAAACACACGATACGGGGGAACACGATACACACATGAAAAAAAGAAAATAAATGTCAAGAAAAAGATAAAAGGCTAGCTAGGAAAATGCAAGTCATTCATCAAGTCATCCACCTCCCAATCATGTTCAATGTAATTCGAAGGTGGTTGATTGTCTAAAGGAGGAATCACAAGTGCCAAAATAGGAGTTGTACCAAGTTCTTCACTTGGTGGAGAGGATTTATCATTTAAGCTTATTTTAGATGAAAATAAAGAGTTCAAATGATTGTGTACTTCATCTATTTTAGTGTTCGTCGTATCTTCATCATCGTCATCAAGATTAATAATGATGAGAGGATGAAGGGTGATTTCTAAGGACAAATGTATTAAGAGTGTTTTTTGTTGAATGTGTTTATTTTTTTGCAATTGTTGGGTTGAAATATCATGTGGTAAGTCGAGAGAGGGAATGTGGTCATCTATTTCTTCTATCAAGGGTGGAGGTTGATTTTATTTATCGTCTTCCATACGAGATTGATGGGCAAGGAGACGACAACGATGCTAACATTCCTGAGCACCGTAGTTGTGTTTAATTCTATATTAGAGTTGTTGAGGTGTAAGATTGGATTGAGTCATCATAGGTTCTTCTACTTCTGAAGGGGGAAGAGCAAGAGAAACCAAAGAAGATGGATCAACCATTTTCTCTTTTGTTTTATATACTTCTTTGATACAAGGTGGTAAGATAGGAGTTATTTCATTTTTTCCTAGGCATTTAAACGATGGATGGGAAGTGTCAAGAGGAGATTGTTTAGAAGGTTTGATGGTTTTTTCAATATTAGATTTAGGTGTAATCATGGTTTCATCAAGGATAAGATTAGTGGATGTGAAAAAAGATGTGTTACAAAGAGATAATTCAACAATCTTTTTGGCTTTAAACTTTTGATAACCAATGTAAAAGAAGTCTTTACGAGGGGTGATAGGTCCCATGGGTTCAAGACAAAAGGATTCTAATAAAAAATTACCTTTCAAAGACAAAGGATTAAAGCCACTATGGTGTACAATGAATACATCATTGCCATGTGGAAACCTCAAGCACTTATGAACAACTAATGGGACCACTTTCATTGAGCGAAGCTAAGGAAGGCCTAGCCACACACAAAATTGTTCAAATTGTGGAATAATGGAAAATGTTACCTCCAAAGTCTTAGTCCTATTTTTAAAGGTAGCACAATCAATCCAATCGTAGGGTGTGCAAAACCGTGATGTGTTTTATTCCATGCAATTGGTGTATTATAGTCATCTTGATATAGATCATGTAATACTAGAAATTTTTTTGTGATCACATTCTCACAACAAGCGGGATCTATTAATATCTCATTAGTAGGTTTATTATAGATTTGGCCAGCTATGTAGATCGGACCATCAAAAAGCTTTTGTAGTATATCTTTAGCAAAAAAATTAATATCAAGAGATTTAGTGGTTTGGACCTTACAAGGGATAATGTCTATCATAGCTACAAGTTTATCCATAGGACTAGCTTGGGAAATAATAGGAGATGTATCAAGTTGTTCATTGTGTGTGTCAATAGTCATTACATCAGGATTAGAAGGTTCACTAGCCTTGACAAACGAGATAGTGTGTTTAGGCATAGGGTTGGTGAAAATTTGCAAATTTTGGTTAGGGGGTGTGATGGACTTATTGCCTTGATCATTAACACCCATAATGGTTATTTCAACTGAATCAATGAGGTCTTGAACTAGATGTTTAAGATGCTTACAATGTTTGGTGTTGTGTTCATTTTGATGATGAAAATGACAATAAGCATTAGGTTTGAAAGTAGGTGGTAAGGGTTGATGAGGGTCAAGTAGTTACATGGGTGGTAAGGTGAGCATTTGTTTTTTAATTAATTGGTTCAGGTATGTGCAAGATCATGATGGGCCAAAAAGTGGCAATATGATGGGTATTTGTAGGGTATATGGTTGATGAATATTTTTTTTACCCAAAATTGATGAAATGAAAATGGTTTTTAAAGGAGATTCTTATATTTCCACCAATATAAATTATGCTTTACTTTGAATTTAATAAATAATTATTATTCAATTTCTATTTGAATTACGACTAAATTCCTAATTGATAGAATGATTGAAAAACATTTATAGCTTTCAAACAGTATCACATTTTCAGAATCTAAAATATGCATCACATTCTATGCTTCACATACTATAGGATTAAATAAAGAAAAAATAAATTTCATGAAGTTTTGACCAAGTTAAGATGGTCATACATATTATTTTTTATATTTTTTAAAAGTTGTAATAAAAAATTAATAATTAATTATTTACTTGGAAAATAATTACAAAAAAAAAGCATCACATCTGAACATGAGTCCTCTACTTATGTTTAAAATATTATAAAAACATATTATCATTTTATTGTGGTTAGGGTGGTCAGATAGACACCTACTTCTTATCTTTTCCCTGAAATTTAAGTACTACTGCATTGAAATTTTAAATTTTCACCAAATAGATTTTTTTTAAAAATAAACCTAGTACTTTAGAAACTACATTAAATTTGCTACAGATTCTTTTATTACATATTTTTGAAATAATATAGATAACTTATTCAAATTTTTATGTCAAGTTGCCTAACTCTAATTTAAAAAAAAAAATTGCCACTTAAGGGCCTATTTTTTCCATGATGATCTTGCACATACCTGTTCATTGTATTGTGAAGGGTGTCAGGTAAAAGAGTGAAGTGTCTATTCGTATCTCCATAATGATAAGGAATTGCTATTTAGTAGCGGCCATTGAATTTTGAACTTGTGGATTTGATTGAAATAGGGGTGAAGGAGGTGGATTAAACTGTAAAAAGCCTTAGTTAGGTTTGTGGAAATTTTGTGTGTTGTTTTGTTTTGATTGTAATTATTGTTTCTAGGTTTGTCAACTTGGCTAGAAGTGGATTTGGAATCACAACTTGAAAACAAATTTTGATAATCGCATAAAGTTGTGCATAAATGCATAAATGAAGGGAATTTCATCATAGTAAGTTTATCTTGGAGGTTGGTGTGCAAATTCTGGATAAACATCTTCTACAGATGTGCATCTAGAATTTTAACATCAACTTGAGTGTATAAGGATTGATAACAAGAGATGAAATTTGTCACTTTTTCTTCTGTGTTTTGTCTACATCTCATAAGGTCAACCATTGTCTTTTTAGGTGTCATGTGCATTTGAAAGTGATTAATGAAATATTTTTCTAATTCATTAGATGAATGGATAGAATGATTGGTTAAGTTGGAAAACCATTCTAAAGCAATAGCTTTCAAGGTCCTTGGAAAAAAATTTGCTAAAATTTTATCATCAAGGAAAAAATTATAACACAAGGTGGTAAAAGCATTGAAATGGTTGATAGGGTCTCCTTTTCCTCCATATTTCTCAAAACTCAGCATTTCTATGCCTTGTGACATCGGGGTATGTAAGATTTCTAATGATATGGGGTTGCTACAGATAAGATATGTGAATGGAGCAGTTTGACCTTGACTAATGGTGGCAAGTTGGTGTTTCATAGATGAAATAGTGTTAAGGAGTTGTGTCATAAAAGGATTTGGATAATTAGGTTGAAGTGGAAGGGAAAATGGTGATGGAGTATAAGTAATGTTAGGGGAGGTGAAAGGAATACTAATGGGTGTGAAAGTGGTGGAATGAGGTTGCGATGCCACAACAGAAGTAGGAATGCTTGTGGAAATTGGGAAAGAAGTAGCCACATAATTAGGTTGATGCATAGTTGTGTGGACTTGTGGATTTGTGTAAGTTGGTATGGAAGATATAGCTGGAGGAGGAACTTGAGGTGCTCCTTGGCTTATAGGAATGTTTGCAGATTGGGTATTTGAAGAGGCATGTTTACTGTAAATCTCATAAATTTGTTTCAAAACATATAACCCATCATCACTTTCAATTAAACGATGAAGTTTCTCAATAGCAGGTATATAGTAGTAGTGGAAATGCTTTCAAGTGACAAATCTTGTTGTAAATGTGCAAAATACTCATGAATATTAATGACCTTTTTTTGCAGGAGGGATTTGGTTTGGTTGTCAACATGCATAGGGTGGAAAGGTGAAGGCATGGAAGTGGTAATGTTAGGGCCTAATGCACCATTGTCCATACCAAGAGTAGGAGCTCATGAGATCCCAAGGTCCACAACGAAAGTGCTATCATGGGATGCCATGAGTCTAGGACTTCGTCTCACTAAGGTATTATCAACGAGGCACCAAACACTCATGCAAGTACCACAAAGGAAGGGTGAATGGAAATGCAAGCTAATCTAAGAATGTAAAATTGAAAATAACATAATATTTGCTAACTATCATAGGGATGCAAATACATAAAACAAAAATATAGGAAAATGCTAGAAAAAATAGAGAACTACTGTCTAAAAACTGCAGAGGGACTAATTCACCCTAGGTGGCGAATGAGTCCCAAAATGCAATTTTTTTGTGTTTTTTAGAATTTTAAGGATGATTTAAATGTTCTACAGAATAAAAATACAGATGTAGAATGCATATTTTTACTTTTTTCAATGAAATGGAATGCAAAAATGAACACTAAATGAATGTTTCACTAATGCAAAATGAAAGGTCCTAGAATGCAATAACAAATCAATGTCCTAATTGAATGCTAATGCAAATGAAAACTAGGATGCAATATCTAAATGCAATTAGAAGTTTTAAAATGTTCAAAAATTAGGTTCACCAAAATATGACATAAATTTTGGGACCCTAAAATGCTTCTCTTGCACTTCTAGGGTTTTTCACCATAAGGAGAGAGATCTAGGTCCAAAATGGTTATGTAACACTCAAATTATGATCTATGCAATATGTTATGATGTAAATGAACTTAACTAAATGCAATTGATTGATTGGATTGAACTAAAATGAATGCAAAAGTGCAATTTAAGCTATGTTTGAAAACACATTGTGATATACAAATAACTATGAAAATAGAGAAATAATGCAGAATAGAAGGTATAGGGGTAAATTTGAGTGCACTTGGATGAAATGTGAGTTTTCTGGGATGTCTAAAATGTTGATGAATTTTATTAGTTTTTCACAATGGGATTCATTCACCTACAGTGGTGAATTAGTCCTCCTACTAGTGAAAAAGTGTAGGGAACTAATTTCTGATAGTCAAGATCTGAGATCTAACAAAATATAGATTTCCAGACGTCAAGTGGGACTCATTTTCCAAGGGTATTAAATCAGTCTACTAGATTTCTAGAAAATAAGACAACAACTTTGCAACACTAGATTTGGGAATGTCTGAATGTCAGGTTATTGAAGTCAGTTCTGGAAGAAACATACAAAAAATACTCAAAATGCTTGAAATAATGATATGTTGACTTGAAGAACTGATTTCCACTTTTCAACACCTCTAAAGCCTGTCAAATATGCAAAAAAAAGGCTGTAAAGACACATGCAAAGGGGAAAAATGTCAGAGGATTAGCAAATAGGGGTTTTCCTTGGTCAAACCCCACTTTGGTAATCAAACCCAATAGAAATAAATGAAATGCAAAGGAAGTGTAAACTAATAACATGCAAATGCTATTAACTCACCAAATCCTTGATCTTGTAAGTTTGAAGTAAAGTCAATGGCCGCTCCAAAGTGCTTCAATAGTTGCTTCAATTGATGATGTAGAATGCTTGAATGCTTGAATGTATAGATGGATAAGTGAACTTGATGAATTGGGGGTTAAAATGAGGTGAAAAACACTTATTTATACAATTTTTGTTCCTTACTACCCATTCATACCTCATCATAGGCCAACATCAAGTGATTTTTAATAAAATCCTAAAAGGAAATTTAAAATATTTTGAATTTGGGACCAGTGGGGACTCATTCGCCACCCATGGCAAATGGGTCCCACCTAGGACCTAAAACCATGTGTTAGGAAAAAAGTTATGTTTAATTTTTTTTATCGAGATAATATGCAAAAATACACTTAATTAAGCATATGACAGCATAAAAAGACAAAATCAAGCATGAGAAAGGTGTAAATAGTGAAAATATGTCTAGAAGAGTGTGAAAGGTTGCTACAAGACTTTACAACACTTCATAATAGGGCTTGGTGATGTGTAAAAAGGTTATTTTTAGGTAAATTGCATTAAATAAAGTCTAGAAAGATGTGGAAATGTCTTATAACACTTCACAACACCTTCACAAGACATTATACTTTGAGTTTTAGAACCTAAATAAGCATGTTAAAGCCATGTCACAACATAAAATTAGAGCAACATAGTCTCTACACCATGAAACAAGACCTAAAAGGCCATGAAAATGACCAGGGGAAATTTTTCTACATCACACATCCAAGTTAACCACAATAGGGGACAAATGGTAGTATCCATAGAAGTTTTTGTTCCTTGTTTTGGAGACATAACTTCTATTTTTTTTGGTAAGAGAGGAGGGTCATTGTTTATTTCTTCTATTAAGTTTTGATTTTGATTTTCAATTTTGTTTTTGTCACTCATCTTTTGATCAATAGCATGACGTCTACACCTACTCTCTCTAGTATTTTGGTTCCTTTTATTACAGTTTTGAAGTTGCGTTTGTGTAGGAGTGGCTTTGTCAACCATAGGTTCCTTTTCTTCTTGTGAGGGAAGAATGGAAGAAACCATGGAAGGTTTTTCAACCAATTTATCTTTTTCTTTATAAATTTTCTTAGGAGGTGGACTAGGACTTATTTGGTTTTCTCTAGGTCTTTTACAAGAAATAGTAAGGGACTATTCATGGATGGGTCTGGGTTTGTTGGAAGGGATTTAGGCTAAGCAATGTATTCTTTAGGTGGTGGAGGTTCAATCATGGGTGGAGGAAAGTTTTCAAGGGATATTTTGGCTATGCATTTGGCTTTGAAATTTTGGTAGGATAGGAAAAGGAATTCTTCTCAGGGTCATATAGGCTCCATGGGTTCAGGCTAAAAATAATCTAAGGAGAAGTTTCCACAAGAAGATGGGGGTTTAATGCCACTATGGTTTATTGTGAATATTTCATTGCGTGAAATTGGTTTGAATTAGTGTAGGCACCTGAAATTAGCATTATGCACTTAGTTTATGTCCATCCGCTCATTCATAAATCAAATTCACATTAATCCACTCATTAGCTAAATCGGGTTCATTTAATCTCTAAGGATTATCCACTTAAATTCAATAAATTAACTTTAGGCCTATCATTCCCTCTTTGATTAAATAAATCAAGACTTTATTTAATTAAAATCCAAGTCATATTTCTCCCTCTTGATTTAAATAAATCAAAATATCTAAGTCAAATGGGTCAAATCCCCTAATAATCACTTAAGCTACTCTAATCTTGATTAACCTAACCTAACCACCCATCACATCCTCTAGCTTTTCCCACTTGCACCAATAAATCAATTTATTGATTTATTAAAATAATCATTTTCCATCAACATGGCATCTTTTAGGAATATTCCCTCAAGTTTGAATTCAAAAGCAAGTTGAAATCTACATCCAACAAGGCACTTAATAGGTCTTACATGTCTCTTACATGTTCCTTACACAAGTCAAACTCAACATTAACTCTCAAATTCAAATTTGAAATCTCCCTCTCTTTGGCACATTGACCAAAATGTGCTCATCCTCCAACATATCACAAGGTGACAAGTTTCCTCTTTTCATTGGCTTGTTTTTAGTCCCACATTGCTCCCTCTTGAGCACTCTTAGCATTTGAGAATCTACAAATAGAGGCATCATTCTTCAACAAATCCTGCACATCTTGATCCACAATCCTCATGCAAAGTCACTCTCTTCAATTGAGAACTAATTTTTTCCAGCCACTCCATCTCAAGGCATTGCATCATTTAGCTTAGCAAAGGATTGGAAAATGTATATTTTCCACAATAGCACCAATCCACTATGAAATAAAGTTTGATTCATGTTGTTTATATGCTTATTTAGTTTTTCTTGTTGTTTTAATATCTTATTTAGCATATCTAACAGGATACAATATTTCATAGGGATACTAGATTTGTTATGTTTATTTGATTTCAATAATAATGCTTGCCAAAGACTGACAAAATGTAGATTTAGCATCCACATTATGGTGCTAGGAGGGAAAAATCTCTGTCAGTTGAAGTTTGAATGATACGTCACTATTTTTCTATATACTAAAATGTCTATTGCTATTTGACTATTGTGGCACCTTGCTAAATATTCTTTATTGAGCTTTCATAAAAAAATTTAATCTCTTTTCTTTGATTAGATAAAAGAATCCCATCTTTTCATTGATTAGTCGAATCTTTCCTGCAAAAATTATGACTTCCTATTCAAGTTGTTATCTACTTAGTCAATTTTTTGGTGCTGCTATGATTATGATGGCATTTATTTGTCTCTGTCAGTTGATTTAATTTGGCATGATACTAATGGTAGAGATGTCCATTTTCTTTTGTACATGAAAGAAATCACTTTAATGAAGTTGATTGGGATTGCATGCCAATGTCAAATAGTTTAGCATTCTATCTAATTGTTCCATTCCTTGCTAAGGAATCATTTTAAACAACCTTTTAAATAACTCAAAGGCGTAATGATTTTTTTCATCAAATTTCAATGTTGAGAGTTGTTGGCATCTTTGTGTGGCGTGCTTTAGATCAATATTTATTTTGCGCATTTGGATTTGCCTCTACTATAGGCATCATGTCAAATAGTTTGGTAGCTTATTAAGGCGTCATGTCAACCACTAATTCCTTCACGAATTATGGTTGCACTCACCCACAAGTACAAAGAATTCTTAACTTGGGCATAGAGGACCAAACTCTACCTACTGCTATCATTTCTTAGTCTGCATTTGCTGGCAGGAAAACATTGAAGCTAATAATGCATTTACACTATTCTTATTCGTACGCAATCTAGATTACAAATAGGCTAGAACTACATATTGGCTTGCTTGTCTTCAATGGTGTATAATGGCTTCATCTTGCTCAAATGCTTGATTTTTCTTGTGTCACAGTTATAATTTGGTAAATTTTCCTTGGCAGTTCATAGGGATAGTAGAACCTCAAATGAGTGTAGGGACTCAAACTGTAGCCGAGATGGAACACCTTGAAGCCTGATACATTCTGCCTCTATTTCTTCACCAAGCTTTTAGTGCTACAAGAATACAATTCAGACATGTTGGTTGGCAACTCTAGCTCAAAAGTAAAACGAACATCAATTAGAACATCTGCACGCTTTCTCATGGAGCCAAGCCTTTTGACATGACCACCTTTTTTTTGTCTCCTATTACCCTTGTTGTCTCCACCATTCATGTGATTGTCTATGTCTTACAACGGGTAGATATGTGTCTCATCTTTCCTTTCAAAAGATGAAACTAAATTCATAAGATATGTGTCTTTTCACTATCTTTCACAACATCCACACCCTCTCCATACTCCCATTTGTTTGCTAGTCTTTACGCTTGCTAATCACATTGACTTAAAAATTTTCTTACACCTCTTCTAGCAAAATATTTTCTGCACAAATTCTAAAATCATTATCTTTTATAAAGTTGACATCTCTTTTAGGCTTTCTATCAAGCAGTTCACATATCAATCACTGATAACTACATTTATTTAAAGATTTGTGTTAAGCTGTTCACATGCCTTCAAGCACCTTTTCTATGCTTCCACATTCTATGAAATAGTTTGCATCCTTCTAGTGCTTCCAATTTTCTCACTAGTTTCACACCTACCAATAACACGTGCTAAAAAAGTGTCTAAATCCCTTTTAACCAATTTACTGCGTAAATAAATATATCTTGCAAATGGTCAAGAAATTTTCACTCATTCTATTCATGTGAATTTTCTATGATTTCACTCATTGAATAGAGTCAAATAGTCCATTTATTGAGTGTTAAATTCCATTGCTACTACACAAACACACTGGCGCTTGAAATTGGATCTTATGCCAAATTAAAGCTCGTAGAAGATATTTCTCATTGACAATAAATAATGAGATGTGTTGGTACACTTTCCACAACCTATTAGTTGTTATGAGGGTTTGAATCCAATCTGGGCATTTTGTAGATTATGTGGAAATTTGCATTGAGGAAACTCCTGTGCATTGTGATATTTTAAGTAATAGGGGTGTATGTCTATAAGCTATTCAATGCCTTTTGGAAAGTTTGAATAGGTGGAATCAATTGGCTATATTTATTCTCCCACTTGTTTTGAAGTCAATGCTAAAGTGGGTCGACTATCTTGTATTGTCATTAAATCACATTAAATTGCTATTGTCATCAACTAATGCTGCCATCAAGTCAAGCCATGATCTCCATCAAACATTCATAGCTAAGTGCAGCTATAAACATCAATGTTTCCTACTTCTAATCAAGGTTTTGCAAGGTCATTAACTATTAGTAAAACCGACATAATGCCATGCACTTGCTGCCCCAGAAAAGATTATTCACATAAATTTAACATGATTAAAACATATTCAGAACTTAGAATCCTCTAATCTTGGTATGCAAGATTGCCTTGTCTTACTTTGTGCAACTGTATGATTTGTCTTTATCATGTATTGCTAAATTTGTACACCAAAGTGTTGTTAGGGTCATTATTATTCTTTGATCAAAGATTTTTTTTGTCATTATGAATTCAAGTGAAGATGTGACCTTTAGATATCTATTTATGCATTCGATAAGGGTGAGTCACTATTTTTGTCTTTAACCATCAAGTGCAGATTTAAGCATTAAATAGAACCACAAGGTAATGCTAAATGGTTCCATTTATACTAATGGATGTGTGGAAAAAAGAGAAAATTGACATTAATGGTGTGATTACTTATCTACTTTAGCTGCTACTCATTTATAGATTTTTGCATCCATCTTTATTGGAAAGAAATCTTTCATTTATATTTTTTTTAGACATCTTTATTGGAAATGCATCTCACATTTATGATTTATTGCAGGGATCTTTATTAGGCATTATTGGTGTTTAGGACAGTGACAACCAAATTTGAATTTAGAAAGGAAGTATTTCAATTGCATAAGGAACTTACGACACAAAAACATTGGAAGCAATCTTTGAGATTTTTTGGAGTTTAAGTTGAAGATGATAAAGAATTTTTAAATGCTTATTGAAATAGCCTAGAGCCTCCATTTACTACTTTAATTTTCTATTTTAAGCCAACTAGATCATTATTTTTATTTTGTGTCAAAGTTGGATTAAAATCAAACGTTAGAAATTCACTAGAATTTGGGTTTTGAGGTCTAAAATTGAACAAAGAAAATTATCATATTTTCCTTTGGTGCTTAAAATGAATTCATCATTGCTTTGAGGCTTAAAATAAACATGTGTTTTTTGTGTTTCATAATCTCTTATTCAAAGTAATCTCATCTAAAAAGGCATATGCACTTCTCTCGTGCTTCACAATGATCTTGAGAACCAAAAGTCTTATTGATGACATTAAGTTGCATAAAAAATTTCCTCCACACTTCATTTGGGGTTTAAAAAATTGAACAAAACACTTTGCGAGTGTGAGTAAACCTATTGCATATGTTCTCCCTTTGTTTCTCAATGAAGGTTGATCAAACTATTAATATGTTTACTTGCTTTTGTCTATCCTAGATGGTCTTCCTTGGGGAAAAAGTACTCACCCAAGGGAATGACTCAACTGGTAACACTCTAAAGCCAAGAGTATTTCCAACTAGGATATAAATGTGGGTACTGGAGTAAATTCCAATATCACACGGTTATTTCTGATGAGATGGATTTGAAAGGGGACTCTTGCCGTATGGGTCAATCTCCACAAACCAAAAGTCTGAAATAAAACCCTTGTTTGTAGTGGCCTATTAACTCATTCACCGAGTTTATCAAAGTGGTGCATTGGAACTTAGATTCCAAGAAGTTACTTGCCATGTCCGATCTTGGTTAAAATATAGAGGTTAAGACTTCATTCTTAACATACCTCTATATTTTTTCCTTGGTTGCATGTAAAATCATCTCTTCTACTACGAAGGGCATGAGGCAAGCCCACCAAGAAAAATGTACCAATTGAGCTAGGATGTTATATTGCTTGTGAGTCAGTTTGAAAACACAGTGCTTGTATCCAAAACATTGAGACAAACATTCAAAGAATCATCAAAATTTCAAACCCTTTAGGAGAAGCAAATATCCTTGAACAAAATTACATGTTATTGCTTGCCCTTGGGATTTGTATCCTTAGAGGATTCTAAACATTTGGATTTCATCTCAATTTGCTCCTACTAAGGTCAACATTACGAAACCTTTGCCTTGATTTCCTCAATTTCCACATAATGCATTTTGTTAAATGGAAGAGAATTAGGACATTGGACATTCAGATTCAAAATCTAATCAAGAGCATCTTTGTAGTAAAAAGAATCCATTGAGCAAAGATTAAATCAATTGGATCCCACATATGTGCTTGGTTTCTTTTGGTCATATGATTTTCATGCAAACATTGGTCTTTTGATTTTGAATTACTCTTAGAGAAAGGCGTGTTCTTCATTATCTTGGCCTAGTAAACAAGTCCTTCCTAGATTCATTTAGGATCAGAATAAATCACTTCATCCATCGAAACATTTATCATCTCCATCCCACAAAAAACTTTAGAGCTTTGTAAACATCATTCTAGACTTGGGTACATCATCAAAATCAAAATCACCTTGTTTAGTTAGGTGTAGGGGAATGCATCCTTTCTCATACATTTAATTGAATTAGCAATCCTTTGAGAAAATTCATCCTAAGATCACATCCAACAGCTTAGGGTTTACAAGTTCATTATCCAAATCAAACCAATCAAAATCAAACCCTAAGTCTAGCATTGATCCAAAGTCCCTAAATGTTTAACACTCATATCATTTCCCCTTTTCATCCTTCATCTTGTCATTGGTCCTAAGAACCTTAGAGGTCACTTTTGCAACAAGGTCAAAACACAAGAGGAACATGGAATATAAACTTGATCCATACATCATGAATAATCCAAGTCAACTAAGCTATCAAATCCTTAGAACGTCAATTGATTATCAACACTCACATCTATACAAACCATACATGGGATCATTACCTTCGAAGAATGTCAATAGTACAACAAGTGTGAGTATTCCCAAATCAAATATTGGAACACATTTCTCGATGGTAGATCTAAATACAAACCTACAAGTCTGTAAACTTAACAATCAATGCATGAGCCTTCAAATGAACAATGTAATCCCACTAAATCCCTACATACCAAATGAGAGTGTACCAAGTACAAGTTTTCCAAACATGAATCTAGAAAACTTTGGGATAAATATGTTTTTAAATCATAAATTCATTGTTCAGAGTCCAAACAAGATGTTAATGACTCCAAGACAAGGTGACACCATGCAAAATCAAAGTTACCTAAATCAACGTAATATGATTCCCAATCACAACAATGTTCAATTTCAACCTATCATGCCAAATTTGAGTGTCATCCGAAATCAGAACATTGTCCAAAATCAAACACAAGTATGCATCCCAAATTTTCTTGAAAAAAAACCAAATCAACTATATCAAGGGAGTCAAGATCAAAATCAAGAAAAATTTGGCGATATCAAATTGCTACACTTACCAAAATAGTTGAGTCATTGCGCCAAGAGACATCTCCACCACCATTACCCATATCAACATCATTCCTTGGTTTAGGGATTCTCCCTTTATCTAGCACCAATCACTCCACCCAAATCAATCCACCTAACATCAATCAAGACATCACATTAAATCCTTTTAATATACCATCAACATCGGACCAACAGATGATATCTAATCAAATGACAACATCAATCCTGACAAATCAAAATTTTTTCTCCCAAGGACCTATCACCTTGGTCATTCTGACCATTCCTATCACCTCGATCACTCTATCCACCCCTATCACGCCCATCATATCTCAACCCCTCACTACCATGATCCCTCCAAGCATATCTCAACAACTTGGCACTACATCCAACACATTTCCAAATCCACCACCACTACCACCAAAACCAAATGTATCAAGACAATATGACATTGTGCTAAAAGCTCACTAGGCCTACCAAAAGGCCATCCAACAATATCTAGCCATGCAACAAGCCTCTCAAGTTGCCCAAGCCTCTCAAGCTACCCAACAAACACAAGCACAAACATGGAAAATGATAACTACTGGGGATAATGATGAACATTCAACCACTGGTGATAGCATTGACAATCTCCCCACCACAAGTGTTGAAAGCAATGATCATGATCTATCCATCAAAGAGAACATTAAATATTTTTCTATCTCATCCGAAGATCAAATTAACATACATCAAGAGTCGCCTTTCAATCATGATCAAAATCCACCGACAATACCCAACAATGATCCAATTCAAGAAATGTCAACATCACTTGACCCCATGTTTGAAGACATTAACAATCTACCCATCACAATTGTTGAAAACAATGATCAAAATATATCCATCAATGAGCACATTCAAGATGTTTCTACCCCATCCGACAACCAACTCACCATACATCAAGAGACACTTTTTAGTGATCTATTTCAAGAAGTGTTATGATTATTTGATCGTATTATATAATGCATGATCCATTGAGCTATGATCATGTTGAAAATGTCTCTTCATCGCCTTATGAGTTAGACTGACATATCTCAAGAATTTATTCCAAAGCATGATCAACATCTTTCACCAAGGTCTAGCAATGGTCCTTTCCAAAATATGTTTTCAAATATTGAAGGAATCTTCAACTCAACATTTGATCCAAATCCACTTAATGATATAGAGGATATTGAGCCACTTCACATGCCTAATGAAGATATGCAAGCACCATTTGTAAGAAATCCATCCTTTGAAATTGACCCATGTCAAGAACATGATCCAAAGCATGCCAAAAACAATTTTGAAATCATTCAAGATAAAGAATTCATATCTCCAAGATACTACAATGATGTAATGGACACTCTCCTATCTATGCAAGATGTCACAAATGATTATCACATCCATATAGCACATTCTCCTCCATCTACCCATGAGATACTTTCTATGGATGGACACATAGATGATCTTCATTCAAAACAGGATTCCTTTACTCCTAATATTATTACACAAAAGGAGTGGGTTATTGATTCCTACAGCCAAAAAAAGTTGTCAACATCAGGATCAAATATATCCAAAATCCAAACTAAAGACATCATGTATGAAGATATCCAACATTATCCACTCAAGGAAGCAGGTCAGATAGAACAAGATATTTTAGAGTTAGTACAAAATCCAATCGAAATAACATGTACAGTGGTCATTTATCAGAGAATGCATTCTAAAAAAGAGCTCTCAGAATAGGCAGAATCAAAGCATGAAGGTACTACTTCCATAATATTGGGGGAAACTTTGTCACAAGCAAACGTCAACATAGGGAGCATGAAGAATCCTTATGATGAAACAAATGCCAATACTACAACCAGTCACATCATGAATCTTCATCCACCCATAACCGCATCCATGAATTGGGACCAACATCAAAAGAAAAATTTGAATCAAAGTACGAAGAACATTATTAAAGAAAAAGAAGCTAAGAAGAATAATGGACAAATCAAATACGCATGTATACCAAAATATACAATGAAATATCATCCCTATCAAAGTCCATCAGTCAAAGAAACTATGGGGAAAAGTAAAAAAGGGAAAAGTATCCATCAAAGATGTCCACGAAAGCAAGAGCAAGCTTTTCAAGCGATGTACAAAGTGTATCAAACAGTTGGTCCTAATTCCACACACACTTTCGTATGCACCCATCATTGCTCATCTTCCCAAATTTGGAGAGTCAAAGGTTCCAAACTGTCAACTAATCCATCTCTTATCCCTAAACACACTCCATCCACATCTCCACACATGATATCAAATTCTTAAATTGACCATGTATTGGCAACAACCCTTCATCATAAGGATTCCGAAGGCACTCTATTGCGATGTGCGCACAAAGAAAAATTTAACTCCAGTATCGACCAAGCAAATCAAGAATCCCAAAAGATGCATTCAAGTGCATGTATCTTAGCAAAGAAACTTATTTAGGTAGGATACCGATGGCACATTATGACAGAAGCATCTACATCGACACCGCTGGGTGGGTCAGCATGAATCTTTCAGAAAAACAAAAAAAATATGAAAATCCAAAAAAAAAAAGAAAAAGGATTGAAAATAGTAAAGAGAAAAAAATCATCCTCTAGTGAAAACCGCATGGGTGGCGCCTGGGGCAAGACCATTATGAAAACCTAGCAAACAGGCGTGATGTGTAGAATCGAGCATCTACGTGCACCACTTCAAGTGAAAGCATCTCATCCCATCCGTAATAAATAGAGCATTCCATCCATCTTATCCATAATAAATCCATTCATCCATAAACCATTAATCCAATCCATTTTCATCCATCTGCATCCAACATCCAAGTTATCTTGATCTTGATGAAATTCTGGTGCACACTTTACACATGCTTACGATAAACATCTTGACATGGGTGATTTTCATTGATCCTATCCTACCCAGCATTATCTGAACCATGAAGCATTATCCAAATGAGCATTCCTTTGTTTGAAAACCTTATATTATCACAAGATAATCCATATCCATCCATCCATACACCTATTTGAGCATCCATCCATGACATTCCATACATTGCTAGACACTAGGGGTAGATATTTACATCTTGCTTTGAGAATAAATCTTGATCTATATCCTCCAACTTATGTGGTGATTCGAACGTTGACAAATGTGAAATCAAATTGGTCAAAGCATTTGTGAGCCAAAATCCAAATCACTAGCTCGTGGCATATTTTGACCATAAAATGTTCCTTATCAAGATTCATCTTTCATTGAACATCAAGCCAAGCAATCACTATCAGTTAAATCTAAGTTGCACGTCAAATGTCACATCAAATCATTCAAACATATTTTATTCCAAACCAAGCTTCATCAATCATGATCAATCAAATATGTGCATTGTTGTGCATCCTCAACAATGTTATCATCATCAAATCCTAATCAACCAATCCTTGCATTGTTGTGCATCCTCAACAATGTTATCATCATCAAATCCTGATCAATCAATCATTGCATTGTTGTGCATCCTCAACAATGTTATCATCATCAATCTTGATCAATCAATCCTTGCATTATTGTGCATCCTCAACAATGCCATCGTCATCAATCCTGATCAATCAAATCCTTGCATTGTTGTGTATCCTCAGCAATGTTATCATCATCATCAATCCATCTATTTGATCAGTCAACCTTAGCTTGATCTTCAACAAAATCCAAAACAAAGAACTGATATCATCACACATGTCCATATCCAAATCGTCAAAATCATGCGAAAATCCAAAAAACATTAGAAAATTAGAAAATCCAAAAACACCAGAAAAATCCAAAAACATTAAAAAAATCAAAAAAATATAAAAAACATGGAAATCCAAACTACATCATCTCTAAGATTAAACATAGGCAAGGCTCATCTTTGATTGGCCCCCTAGACATCAAAATCCAAAAACATTCAAAAAACACAAAATTCAAAAACATCTATAAAATCTCAAAAAACCCCAAAACATTCAAAAAATAAAAAAAAAATCAAAACATTTGTAAAATCTTGAAAATACCAAAAACAACCTCAAAAATATTTCAAAAACATCAAAAACATCCAAACATTTGAAAAAATTCATCCATCTCATCTCACTTGCACCTGCAATAATAAATCATTCATAATAAATTGATTCACCTTCATCCTTTGGCAAAACAAACAGAAACAATCACAACAATCAACAAAAGCAAACTTCAATCATAAAATCAAAATTGAAACAAAAAAACCATTGAAATAAAAATCAAACTCTTGATCATTCACAAACATGTAGATGAACCTTATATCAACAACGTATCAATCAACTTATCAAACCATCATGATCCTATACAATGCATGTCCTAGGATATATCGTTCTGACAATGGGCATCATTTTGGATATCTCTTGGATTCTTATCCTATCAAAACAAATCCCTTTGGCTAGAGGTATGAAGAAAATTGGCTTGTTTGTGTACTTGATCTTTTCTGTTGATTTATCTTATTGCGCTCATTCCAAGGACCTCTCGATTACATCCGAATGAAGGATTTAGAGAGATAGGAATGGGGCAACAATCATATCCTTTTGTTTGCTGTGCTTGTTGGATGTTCTTGTAAAATAACTTGGCGAATACTTGCTTTGTTAGGTACGTCTTAGCAAGGTTTTTGTATGTCAAGTGTGAACAAGAATACTCCTATTTGATTGTCGAGTCAAAGTCTATCACAGTAGGTAAAATGCCATCTTTGTTTTTTATACCTTGATGCATCGTGCCTACGTGTGTTATCAAACATAAGGTAAGTAGCCCTTTTAAAATCCCAATCCTTGATAACAATATCAACATCTATCATCATCATCATTTCCAATAAAGCCTTATCAGATCATGGACTTGTTGGATCCTCTTGTCATCATCTCATTTCCGTGCTAACATAACATGGCCAATGCATCCATCATGCATCCATCCTGCATCCACAAACCATCATTATTTTGCACATCATTTCACATACATTTTCATCTTCATAATATAGATCTATTAGTCTAAGCATCTGCATAAATCATCCATTGCATAATCATAGCATATCACATCATCCATCTCATCCATCATCACATCATATTATCATTTTAGTTATTTAGGATAATATAGATTTGTTATTCTAAGCATCTTAAAACCATCTCATTTGCATCATCATCCATAACCATCCATGTTGAACCTATTTATTGTGAGATTTACCCTAAAATAGAATCTTTTCGCTCGATCTCTCGAGAGGGCATTGTACTAGTGTACTTCTTTCCGTTGGGGCATCCAAAAAAATAATAAATTTTTTGAATTTTGATCGTGGCAAGTTTATTCTTAGAACCAACACATCAAGTACATTGTTTCAAAGAGGGGAAAAATGTAGACACGTGAAATTAGCATTATGCACTTAGTTTATGTCCATCCACTCATTCATAAATCAAATTAATAGTAATCCACTGATTAGGTAAATCAGGTTCATTTAATCTCTAAGGATTATCCACTTAAATTGAATAAATTAACTTTAGGCCTATCATTCCCTCTTTGATTAAATAAATCAAGACTTTATTTAATTAAAATCCAAGCCATATTTTTCCCTCTTGATTTAAATAAATAAAAATATCTAAGTCAAATCGGTCAAATCCCTTAATCATCACTTAAGCTGATCTAATCTTGATTAACCTAACCTAACCACTTATCACATCCTCTAGCTTTTCCCACTTGCACCAATAAATTAATTTATTGATTTATTAAAATCATCATTTTCCATCAACATGGCATCTTTGAGGAATATTCCCTCAAGTTTGAATTCAAAAGAAAATTGAAATGTACATCCAACAAGGAATTTAATAGGTCTTACATGTCTCTTACATGTCCCTTGCACAAGTCAAACTCAACATTAACTCTCAAATTCAAATTTGAAATCTCCCTCTCTTTGGCACATTGACCAAAATGTGCTCATGCTCCAACCTATCACAAGGTGACAAGTGGGCTCTTTTTATTGGCTTGTTTTTAGTCCCACATTGCTCCATATTGAGTACTCTTAGCATTTGAGAATCTACAAGTAGAGGCATCATTCTTCAACAAATCCTCCACATCTTGATCCACAATCCTCATGCAAACTCACTGTCTTCAATTGAGAACTGATTTTGTCCATCCACTCCATCTCAAGGCATTTCATCATTTAGCTTAGCAAAGGATTGGGAAAGGGCTATTTTCCACAATACCACCAATCCACTATGAAATAAAGTTTGATTCATGTTGTTTATATGCTTATTTAGTTTTTCTTGTTGTTTTAATATCTTATTTAGCATATCTAACATGATACAATATTTCATATGGATAAGTACTAGATTTGTTCTCAATTGAAGAACTGATTTGGCATGGGATTGGTAAATATGTGCAAGTTTTGGTTGGGAGGAGCCACATAATTATTTCCTTTGTCATTCACACCTCCACTTCAGATATGATTAGAATCATTTAGGTCTTGTACACGATGTTTAAGACACTTGCAATGTTTTGTATCATGTCCTTTTTGTTGGTGGTAAGAAAGATAGGAATTGTGTCTAAAGTTTGTAGGTAATGTCTTGCTAGGGTCAAGGGGTTGAACATGAGGTAAGGTAAGCATATTTTTGTTTAAGAGTTGGGTCATAATGTTGTTGAGTGTGCTAGGTTTAAGGGAGTAAATTGCCTTTGCGTATCCCCAAAGATATAAGGATTACTCTTCTTTATAATGACTACTTGGGTATTAATTGGTTGGGTAGGTTGAGAGGTGGAATTTAGTTAAACAAAATAAATATTTTGTCTTCTAAAAGGTTGGTAAGTGTTTTGGTTTGAATTTTCAAACATTTCAGGATGTGTAGGGGTGGTTTTCAATTCACTATTAGTGATGGAATTTTGATAGTCTCGAAAGGTAGTACAAAAATGCATAAAGGAGGGGAATTTCATCATTGTGAGCTTATCCCCTATCTTGCTTTGTAAATTTTCTATGAACATATTTTGAAGGTGGGAATCGAGAATCTTCACACTGATTTGGGAATAAAGTGATTGGTAGCGTAAAATAAAGTTAGTGACCTTTTCACCCTTATTTTGCTTGCATCTCATCAAATCAACTAATGTCATTTTAGGCACCATGTGCAGTTGGAAATGGTTAATAGAGGCATCAAAAGTTCATTAAATGAATGAATTGAGTTATTTGGTAATGTAGAAAACTAGTCCAAGGCAATGTCTTTTAAGGATTGTAGGAAAAGTTTAGCTAAGAGTTTGTCCTCAAGGATAAACTCACTACACAAAGTAGTAAAGGAATTAACTTCATTATTAGGATCTCCCTTTCCTCCATATTTCTCAAATCTAAGGATCTCTATACTTTGTGGCATCAAAGTTATCAATATCTCCAAGAATAGTGGGTTACTTTTGACATAGTATGAAGCTGGACTATTTTTATTTTGTTTATGGTGGAGACTTGGCATTGAATGGATGAAATAATTTGTAAGAGATGATTAATGATAGGGGTAAACCCACAAAATTGGTTTACAATTTGAGTAATGATGGAAAGGTTGCAAAAAATGACAACATGCAAAAAAAATGGTTTTTGGGGTTTGAACAATTTTTGTTCAAGAAAACAAAAGAGGGTTCACTAGAACCCCATTTCAAGTGAACCCATTAAATGCAAAGTCCCACCATTCCTACCAAAAACAAAAGAAAAACTTTTTTGAAAGAGGTTTCACTCAAAACCCCCTGGTTCACCCAAACCCCCCTTTTCCCACCTTCTCACCCTTAGGCAACAAAAAATTCCAAAATTTTGCACTTCAAAGCTAAGGTTGAGGAATAAAATGGAGGAGAATTCACATACCCAACTAGGTGATGGTAGTCCTCAGAAAGAACTATCCAACGAATATAATTTTAATATGTTTTGTTTTATTATGTATTTGTTTTTTTAGTTTTATTAAACATAGTTTTTTCACTAAAAATCAAGCTCTTTGTTCTACACATGTGGAAAAATAGCAGATTATAAAAAAAAAATGAAAAATATGAGTGCACTAGATATTGAAGTCCTTGATCCAACAAAAAAAATTCAATTTCGATACATACAAAAAATGTTATGAATTATACGATCCGCCTATGTCTGAATTATAATTAGTTTGACTTCAAAACTTGATTAAGGAAAAAATATTTAATAAAACACTATGAAAGTGATTGGAAGTACTAGATATCATAGTTACAAATATAAATTCAAAAAAATTAAAATTTTATCCTTCATGGAAAAAAAGCTATATTCTTGAATTTTCGAAGGAGATAGAAAAAGAAGTGCAATGTAATTCCAAAAATTCTAAAAAATATATATATTTTGAATCTACAAACAAAACTTCACAAATCACTAGTTTGCATCATCTTCAAACTCCTCACGGTTTAGCCACTATAGGTGCTCAAAAGTGAAAGATTTAGTTAGAAAAATTATTTCAATGTCTAGTTTTTCCAAAAAATGTAAACCAATATTTTGGGATCACCCTAGGATAAGTTTTTGTAGTGTGTGATGGAAATGAATATGGTGGTGGTGTGTATGTGTTGGAAGGTCCAATGAATGGATTGCTTACGAGAGGAGATATATGATTAGATGCCACATAGGTATAAGGAGCACCAGTGGAAATCTTCGAGAGGTAGGAAGGATGCTACTAGTTGGTTGCATTGTTGTGGTCATTTGAGGATCTATATAGGTGGGAATGGATGTGTTGAAGAGGGGGGATTTTTACTTCCTCTTTGAATATAATAGTTTGGAGCTTACAAGTTGTAAATGTGAGATATAATTGGTCTCACTATATGTAAAAAATCCAAAAAAATGAAAATTTGAAAATTTGGAAATCCAAAAATTTTAAATGGATAGGAAACCTTTTGTTAGATCTCCTGTTGTGTAGAGAGTGATAAAGTTGATATTCCATAGTTCCAAAAAGCTCTTAATAAACAATCATATCCTAAGAATGTGTCTTTTTTTTCTTTATTAGATTGATTTTGAATACATGAGACATAAACCCTCTCAACAGACACAGATTAGAACACAAAAATGATAGTGTACAAGATATAGGAACTTATAAATGCCTACTTTGTCGCTTCCAACATGATAAATATAAATCGAGCTCAATAGACATAGAGTTCACCTTCATCAAACAATCTAAGCAAATGAATAAACAACACAAATAATCCTTTGCTTGACAAACTTAAACTTCACACCATAAGCCGTTAATGATTCTTGCACTTCAGTCTAATATTTCCAATACAAAAAAAATTACCAATTGATGAAATGATTTTATATTGAGAAATTTTGCACTTATTTAGACCAAATTTTCATTTCTGTTTAATAGATTGAAATGCAGTTGGCATGCATGTGTGCAGAGAAAAGATTAGTTCCATTCTTAATCATGGCCAACAGAGAAGTCAACATTAATGAATTGTGGTGTTCATTCTTCAACTCAACAATAAAGACTAACCCATAAAAGCACTCAAAGATAGGGAAGAGTAGACAGTAACCCATAAAATTTAGAGAACAACAAACAATAGACATTAACTCATAAAATGCAGAGATGTAAAAAACTATAAAATAACACTGTAAAAGATATAGGAAATTACAAACACCTTTTTTTTCACTTCCAATAAGGTAGACATAAACCCTCTCAACACGCATAGATTTCACCGTCATCAAAAAATCTCAGCGAATGAATAAACAACACATAAATGGGAGTGTAAAAGATATAGGAACTTACAAATGCCTCCTTTGTCGCCTCTAATACGATAGATATAAACCCTCTCAATAGAAAAAGATTTCACCCTCATTAAACAATCTGAGCAAATGAATAAACAACACAAATAATCCTTTGCTCGATAGACTTAAAAATTCACAACATAAGCCACTAATAACACCTGCACTTTAGTCTATTCACAATAAATGAAAATTAGCAATTAGTAAATGCACAATGTCCTCATTAAAATGCCACACATCTATAGAAACACTCGGTTTGAAGATATGACTATATTGAAAAGAACATTACAACTTAGTCATGAAATATTTCCAATAGCAACAAAACATTAGGAATTGGTTAAATTAATTAGAATAATTAAATCAATTACAAAAATACAAAACCACGGGAAAATACCAACAACCAATGAAAAAATTACAAAAAAAGGCCGAAATTCCCTATTACTAAAGTCATCCTGAAAACATTAGCATAAGGATTAATAAACATTAACAACACGATTTTTGATGAATGAATTAATAGGCATGAACGCACTGAAAACATTAATCTTCTGCCTTAAAAGACAGGGACTAAAAATTATTTTATTTTGTTGACTAAAATTTATCATTAAACTAATGATCATAAAATAAAAATATTTCTTATATATCTAATAAATGTTAAATAAAATTTTCATAAGTTTAATTTATGATTCTAATTCATAAGGAAAATATCTAAGCTTGAAAAGGCGATGTGTAAGGATGTACATTTGAGTGGCTCAGGGAATAAAATCTGAAGTATATTCTCTGTCAAGTGATATGATATCAACGTCCTCTTGTTTTCTTATTGTATTCTTAATACATTGATGGGACCTTGATAAAATGTGCATTTTACTATGCTTCAGTGGGTGCATTTTTTTCAACTCTGAGATGAAACTTATCCTTAAAATGAAATGGAGCATGGTTGGGCTGTACAATCAAAGTGTCATTTTCTTTCTTCAACATTTCTTCAATTATCATCAAATTTCCTTTTCAACATTTTAGCAACCAGCCATCTTGAATGTCCTTCGCATGTCCCAATATCTCATTCGAAATTAATTTGGAGATTGTCGTCTTTGATGGGTAACATCTAATTGGACATTATAATAATTCTGACTTTTTTATATTGAATTAAGCTGAAAAGGAAAAGATTACCCCAAAAAAAACAAATGACATTATAATAATTGTGACTTGTGAGGCTATCATCTTCAATAGGAAAAATATCTAATTGAACATTATAATAATGTCTAAATGTAGAGGATACTTACTTGTTAACGGAGTGGATTCCACGTGTCCGTAGATAAAATCATTATGCACCAAACACTTCATTATAAACAATATGATTTAGGTAGGGGATGGGATCTTGAGCATCCTAATTTTGAGGCTTCTCAAAATCTTATGTAGAGATTTCAAATCATTCTTAATTTATTTTAGCACTCTCTTTCTTATAATTAAAGTTTTAGGCTCACAATATTATATATGATATCACATTAATATGTATTTTGTTGAGTTGTTCAAAAAAATTCAAAAAATATTAGATCAATGATTGTGCACTAACTCATGTTTAATTAGTGTGCTGATATAACATCACATGATTTTTTGTTTTTTAGATCCAAGGAATACTATTGGAACATGCTCAATGAATAGGTCTTTTCCCATAAATATTCATAAATAAACATCCATACTCTAAATCAAATGGGAAATGATTTAAAAAACTACGAGAGCTACATGATTATACTAAAAATTAGAAGAGTAAATACTAACTCTAATAGAGTCCATAATTATTATTTTTTTTTATTTTAAAATAGTAAGAATACCATTGACAGCACCTTTGAGTGTCATGTTGATGGTCATAGTCAAACATCTTCCTTATCTTTTAGTCATAATAAATTTTCTACAAAAATGATCACTTAATGTTAACTCTGAATCATTAAATTGTGTATCTAATTATGTAGATTTGGTTATGATTTTCTTTACTCTAATTAAAATATTTTATTAAAATATTTTTTCACCATTCATTGTTATTAACTTATGTTTATTTATTGTGATTGATTTTGAAATTTTTTTCAAACATTATTTGTAACATGTCAAAAAATAAATTCACTCCAAAATTATTATTATAAGAATATAATTAAAGAATTATATTAGTATACATTTTCTACATAGAATTTACTATTAATTAATGAAATTGAACTAATAATGTATAATAAAGAGGAACGATATCCACTTGGATGTTAATGCCTTATTGGTTAAGTTCATAATAATTAAAATGTTATTCTTTGGTCCTTGTTCTTAGTATTTTATAGATGTACCTATAGATATATGTACACATACACTCTTTTTTTTGGTATCTCTTTGACTTCATAGGTTATGTTTTATTCTTCCAATTGTAAGAAAGAGAGAGATGGTGTAGAAGTCAATTGATGTGTTGAGCCATCCACAAGATACTTTGAACCAAAGAATTTTGGCATTAGAGGAGAAGGGAAGGAAAAGATAATAGTTTAAATGGTTTCTCTATTTGATCATGACAAGATGTATCCCCTACCATATACTATGTAACATTGTTTATGAAACATTTATCTATAAACTATAATATTTATCAATACTTTTGCATGTCTCAATATAATATTGTGATGACTTCTCTATAAAAATTTTACACTTTGAGTGAATCCTTGAAAAGATACCTAACCCAATGAGTGAAGCTCTGTAATATTAACACCATGTAATATTTTCCTTCAGTTGGGTGAAAGAATATAAGCAAGTTTCAATTTTGGGTTAGAATGAAAGCACACTAAAATGAGTCATGTCACAATCATGTTCAATCTTAATCCTCACCTTTCCTATATAATCAAGGTGCTTGTACATTGTATAATTAAAACTCAATATCATATTTTCATGTTCATTGATCAATATCAATTCTCAATATTCATGAAAGGTCATGTTGCAACACTTTCTTGTGGATGGTATCTTTCTTGGTTGATCCATTAATGAATACAACATCATTTAGGCTCATTAATATTTACAACACACAAGGCAATAAAATCTAGTTGATAGGTATAACCTGTCAAATTACATTGTGTAAATGCTTTTATGATTACTAGTGATGAACCTATATCTTTTCAAGAGGATATCTCTTTGGAGGAAAGTAAGTCTTAGTTGAAAACCATGTACAAGGAGATGATTGCTTTGGATAGTTGAAAACATATTTATTAGTATTTATTTTTGAAAACTTAGAAAAAAAATCAAATCATAAGGAAAATATCCATGCCTGAAAAGGCAGCGCGTAAGGATGTGCATTGGAGTGGCTCAGGGAATAATATCTGAAGTATTTTCTTTGTCACGTGATATGATATCAACGTCCTTTTGTTTGCTTGATACATTGTTGGGACCTTGATAAAACGTACATTAACTTAGCTTTGGTGGCTGCATTTTTTTCCACTCTGAAATGAGACTTATCTTGGGCTGTACAATCACATTGTCATTTTCTTTCTTTAGCATTTCTTCAATTATCGTCAAATTTCCTTTTCAACTTTTTAGCAACTAGTCATCTTGAATGTCCTTCACATGTCCCTGTATCTCATTCAAAATTAATTTGGAGATTGTTGTCTTTGATGGGAAACATCCAATCGGGCACTATAATAATTGTGACTTGTGAGGCTGTTGTCTTCAATAGGAAAAATATCTAATCAACCATTATAATAATGTCCAAATGTGGAGGATACTCTCATGTTCATGGGGTGGATTCCCAGTGTCTATAGATAAAATCATTATGCACCACACTTCCTTATACTTCTTTATAGTCATGATAAATTTTATATGAAAATGATAACTTCACTTAATATTAACTCTGAATCATTAAATTTTGTATCTAATTATGTAGATTTGCTTATGATTTTGTTTACTCTAATTTAAATATTTTAGTAAAATAGTTTTCAATCATTCATTGTTATTAACTTTTGTTTATTTATTATGAATAATTTTGATTATTTAATTTGTTTAAACATAATTTAAAACATGTCAAAAATAAAAATTCATTGAAAAATTATTATTATAAAAATATAATTAAATAATTATATTATTTTCCTCTAATCAATTTTAGTGTATATTTTATACATAGAATTTACTATTAAATAATGAATTTGAACTAATAGTGTATGCTAAAGAGGAAAGGTATCCACTTAGATGGTTACGTCTTATTGGTTAAGTTTATAATAATTAAACATTATAGTTTGGTACTTTGTCCTAAACGACAACCGCTGCATGAGTGCCCTAGTCTGGGTTTTGCTTCATTGCCCTGTCTTTATCCCCAGCCGTCTTCTGGTTGCCCTACTCCGGGTTTGTCCCCTAGTTTTAAAGGTAACCCTGTTATGAAACTTGTTTCGTACTCTGGAAATTCTATGGAAATCCTCTCTAAGAAGCCCATGGTCAGTAAGGAATCGGCCTCTAGTGCCCCTGCTTCTGGAAAATTTGGGAATGATCATTTTGAGTCCCCTATTCAAGATGAAATTAATTCTACTCTGAATAAGCTTAAGCCTAAGGATTTGGTTAGTATAGCAGAAAAAAGTATGGATGGCCTTTTTACCGTTCTCAAATGGACCCAGAAAGAAGTCTGTGACTTGAAAGGCCATGTTACTGATCTCAGCAACAAGGTTACGGATTTGGAGTAGAAGATCAATTGGAATAGTAGAGATAATGATGAACAGGAAACTCTATTACCGAGGAAAATACAACAATTACAAGAGGATAGATTGGCTAGTATCGAGTGTAACATGTCCAAGATTGAACAAAAAATTAGGGCCACTGTTGCAAAAAATCACAAAATTGCTAGGCATAACACCATCATCATAAATGCAATGGTGGAAAAGCCTGAAAAAAACCAAAAGGGTTCGCTAGTTGTGGATTTGGATGCGGACAGGGGAGGTAGCAGATCGGCTGGTGAAGGGATTTCGACTTGTACCAGGGCAAACATTAAGAGGAAGACCCCGACTTCTTCACATACGGTTCAAATCCTAAAGCAGGGGTTACAGGACATGCAGAATGTTGAAAAGGAAGCCGAGGAATTACTGAACACCTTGGAGTAATGTGGTGTTTTGATTGCTGGTTTTTTTGGGCGGTCCTTTTTTGGGCCCTGTTGTCTTTTGGTGTTGTTGTTTCCTTTTTGGGTCAGCTGTCTGGTTGTTTGTATCTTTTCTGCTTATCTCTTGTTGTTTAAACTTTGTGGTTTTAGGTCCCTGTAAAACTTGTTTTTCATTTTCAAAAACATTATACTTTGGTACTTGTTCCTAGCATTTTATATATAACTATAGATATATGTATGCATACACTATTGTTTTGTATCTCGTTGACTTCATAGATTATGTTTCATCCTTTCAATTGTAAAAAAGAGAGAGATGGTGTAGAAGTCAATTGATGTGTTGAGTCATCCACAAGATACACTTTGAAGCAAAGAATTTTGACATTAGAGAAGAAGGGAAGGCAAGGATAATAGTTTAAATGTTTTCGTTGTTTGATCATGAGAACATGTATCCCCTACCATACACTATGTAACATTGTTTATAAAAAAATTATTAATAAACTATAAGATTTATCATTATTTTCGCGTGACTCACTATAATCTTGTGATGAATTCTTTATAAAACTTTTACACTTTGACTAAACCCTTGAAAAGATACCTATCCCAATGAGTGAAGCACCATAATATTATCACAATTTTATATTTTCCTTCAATTGGATGAAAAAATATAAGCAAGTTTCAATTTTGGGTCAAAATAAAAGCACATTAAAATAACTCATGTTTGGAACCACATGGGTTTGATCAAACCACGTTAGATTGAACCTAGTCAACACACCTTGGGCACTACATGTCAAGATAAGTTTTATTCATATTATAATCTATCAAATCCCCTAAAATGGTTAAGAATGATAAGGTTGACACTTTGGATAATGTTGTAGATTCTCTCACAAAGCTAGTGACCACAAATATGTCATCTTTATGTAGGAAGACCATGGGCCTTGATCACTATACTTCATTTATTGTTTGTATCTTTTGAATATAATTGTAATGTATAATTCCCAATGAGAGAACGTTAGGTTAGGTGACATTAACCTTGCAAACCTATGCCTTTTTTATATCTCCATATTTCTTTTAAAGTGTCCCAGAGGGCATGAGAGAAATATATTTAATATTAGTCTTGTAAATTATACATTTAATAGGAAATTTTTTGTTTGTTGATGTTACACATCAGAAGATGAAAAATTCTCCTTCCTAAGCATTCATATTGGTAATATGAAGGGTCTTGAGTGGGGCACCCAAGTTTGGAGGGAAAGAAGTGTTCACTAGTGTTCCACTTGGAAGTTGAACAGTCACTGGAGCATGTTGAAGGTAGAAGATTATGACGCTATGGGTTAGGTGCCTATGTTGGAATCTTGTGCATATTAATTAATGTATTATCATTATTGTTGGTTTTCCAAGGATAGGGCATGAGTTTATATAAGTGATTTTGGCACCTCTTGTTTCGATTTACTAATGTGGTTTTGTTTGCCCTAACTTTTATCAATTTGAGATTGAGATGTTAGTTGTATCTTGTGTTATTCATAGCTGTATGGAAGCATCTTGATTGTAGGAGATAAACATGGAAGTGTATAGTGGTGTATCTCTCTTATGAAGATAAATAATATACTTTTAAAAAAAAGATTAAAAAAAGGGGATAAAAAATTATTGAAACAAAGAAACATTACAAAGCAACAAGCATCAACATCCAAAAAGAACCAACCAAAGCCACAAAAAAAGTCCCCAAAGGAACCAATTACATATGAATATCATCCATGATTATCCTATTGAGGGACACCAACATCTCTGAGGATAAAATTCCCCAATCATCTATACTCCAATTCTTTCCATGTTCAGAGGCCCACTTCACCAGGAGATCAACCACCCTGTTCCATTCCCTAGGAATATGGAAGAAGGAAATGAATTCCAAAGAATTGCACAAGGTCACTAGCTGATGGATCACAACAACAATTTTCTAGTTAAGCCCATCAAATCACTCATTTAGCATACCAACTATAATCTATGAATCTAATTCACAAATAATCCTCTTCTAACCCAAATAAGAACCACTTTCAATAGCATGTCAAATAGCAAGACCCTCCATAAGATTATTAGAATGGTGACCCTTGGTTATGTCCAGGATCGTGATGGGCCAAACAGGCCCTTAAGTGGCAATGAAAATTTAGAAAAATCAGAGTTAGGCAACTTGACGTAAAAAATTGAATAAGTTATCTATATTATTTCAAAAACATGTAAGAATAGAATCTGTGGGAAATTGAATGTAGTTTCTAAACTACTAGGTTTATTTT
>VDFB02281492.1:693843885-693953961 GCA_007258455.2 Sequoia sempervirens
TGCCCACCACGCAAACTGCCACACACAAATGCAATAGAGGGTGATGCACAACCACCAACTACAAAGCAGAAACTCATGAACTAGACAAATATCACCCCTAGAATCTAGAAAAAACCCCCACTCAAGAAAAGTTCCTTACGAAACAGATCTACAGACATGCAAAGGAAAAATGAGACATGCATGCCGCAACCTGTCACAGGCTATGAGCCCACACTAGCAATGCCAAAAAGCTCCCATCCATTCTCCTCAATCTTCTTCAAATAAAAAATATACTTTCCCTCTTTTATCATGTCAATTTTTTTCCTAAAAGGATTTCTCCACATAAATCTAGTGTCATATTTGTTTGTTGACTTTTCTATTATGGTAAATGTGTTATTGCATAAATATAATTAGATTTGGTAATCATATTTTTAGATTTGAATACACATAAATAAGTTAATATTGCAACTTAATTTCACCTTGTTTTCAACATGCCTTTTCCCCAAGAATACAGATAATTCTCTTTTTGAAGGTCATTCAAAGGATAAAAAAAGGTCTTCCTAAAAAAATGAATCTCAAACTGGCGTAAAAAGGCTCACGATTAAGGTCAAGTATAGTGTAGGTCTCCTATTTCTTTGTTTTGTGTTATGATTGGTGTTCTTAGTTGTTACACTAGTATTCCTTATTTCCTTTTTATCTATTTCTTGGTGTGGTTTTTTCAAGCTTTTATGGAACACCATCTTCCTACTATATTTATATTTGACGCTTTATACACATTCCAAATTCTACTGAGAATATTTTCTTCAATCAAACATGGAAATAAAAAATTTCAATTATGGGCATTCCTCCTTCCATGGTTAGTGCTTCCTTTAATAAAAAATCAAAATACAAATTTACATACAAATTATTCCAACAATCTTGGTAGGAACTTAAGTTGTATTATAACCCTTTTTTCCTAAATATATTAATAACCTGCATGTTTTTTACCTAATTAGTAAATAAACTAAAATCTTATGTTAGGAAAGATGTGGAATCCTTCCTATACATGAAATGTGAATTTGACTTGGTACTTAAGTGGCATAACCATGCGATTTAGGTTCCATTGTTAATTACATTGTTCAAATTTAGATAGTCTAACATTGATGTAGCTACAAGTTTATCATTGGATTTGATATGGCTTTGTATTTTCCATTGTTGGAACTATCAAATAAAATATGAATTTTCTTCAAAAGTAATTTTTAACTTCTTTAAATTTTAAACTTTTTAAGCTTTTTTATTAGATCATGGCTCTAGATCCTATCAATTTAATAATAGAATTTTGTAATTATAAAATATCTTATTACAAAAATATAAATCAAATAAAAAATATATTTATTATTTACTTTTGAGAACTCGATAAAATAAATATTTAATAAACATTTTATTTAAAGAAAATTAATAAATAATTATTTATTTTGTTGAGTAAAATTTATGATTAAATTAAATATCATAAAATTAAAATATTTCTTATAAATCTAATAAAATATTAAATAAACTGTTAGTAATTTTAATTTAAGATTCTAATTCATAAGGAAAATATCTAAGCCTAAAAAGGTTGTGTGTAAGGATGTGCATTGGAGTGGATGAGGGAATAATATCTGAATTATACTCTCTATCACATGATATGATATCAAAATCCTTTAATTTTCTTATTGTATTCTTAATGTTAATTTCTATAACCCAATAATAGATTAATTTCTCAATAAATTCACAAAAAAGAAATCTAATTTATAGCAATTAATACAAGTGGGTTAATTAACAACTAATAAAAATGGAAGAAAAATAATAACAAGCCAATCACAAATAGACAATAACATAGATATACTTAGGAAACCCTAATGTGGGGAAAATCCTTCAAATGTTGGATCTTCTATTCAGCCTAACAACAAACTTTTCTTTCGAAAATACAATATTAGTTTGCTATAGCAATCTTACCTATATAGAGCCCTACTAATTTACATCAATGTGCAATGAAAGAAACTTTCCTTAAATTAATTAGCATATCTTATACATAAAATCACTCTCGTTCTTTCTTATCTCAACCTCACAAACCTGGAAACATTCTAAGAAATAAATTCAAAAATTTACTGTTGTTGAAAATCCAACTCAAGTTGCTAAAAAAAAACTCTACATTCCACCTTTTGAGCTACTAAAAATCAACACTCCCTCTTAGCGAGGAAGATGTTCTACACAACACCCAACTTATCCTTAAAGAATTCAAACTTTCTCTTCATCAAGGCCTTCATCATGATATCTTCTATTTGTTCATCTATAGGAATGTACTGGAGCTTCACTGTCCCCTTCTCCATACAATCTCTAATGAAGTGGTACCTTATCTCAATGTGCTTTGACTTGTCATGAAACACTAGATTCTTAGAGAGTTTGATACAACTCTAATTATCATAGTAAATGACTGTAGGATCTAGCTCCTGACCAAAGAGCCCAACTAGAATTTTTCAAATCCAGATAGCCTCAGATGTAGCCATACCAGCTGCCATATACTCAACCTCTATAGAACTTAGCGCAACTGACTTACATTTCCTCTTGTACCAAGAGACTACTCCTGATCCCAAACTGAAACTACACCCTAAAGTGCTCTTCCAATCAGTTCTATTGCCTTCCCAATATGTATCAGTAAACCCCTCGAACTTCACTCCATCCTACTGAACATACTTAAGCCCATAATCAACTATGCCTTAGAGATATCTCAAAACATGCTTCACAGCTATCTAGTGGACATGTTTAGGTTCCACCTTAAACTGATTGAGTAAGTTCACTGCAAAACAAATGTCTAGCTTGGTGTTGACCAGATACATAAGAGAGCCTATCAACTATTTGTATAAAGTTGGGTCCACTACCTCTGATCTAGAAGCATCAATCTTCTTCCAATTTTTCACAAGAGGAATTTAAATGGGCTTATAGTTCTCCATCCTGAATCTCTTCAAGATATCAATTACATACTTCCCTTGTCCAAGGAATATCTCTCCCTCTTTCTGCCACAACTCCAATCCTAGAAAGTAGTGCATCAACCCCAAGTCCTTCATCTCAAACTCTCCTACAAGATCCTTCTTACAGTGTGCTATGAGCTCCTTTGATCTTGTGAGAAATAGGTCATCAACATATAACACTAATATGAGAAGTTCTCCCTTCACTTGAACATAGTACAGGTTCAGATCCACCTCACTCATGATGAACCCCATGCTCTACAAGTAATAGTCAATACGTGAATACATTGCCTTGGGAGCTTGCTTGAGTCCATACAATGCTCTTTTCAACCTGCATTCATGAAAATCCATCCCATGTGCTTCAAATCCTTTTGGTCATGGTACTACCTCCCACACAGTATTCTCCATGATGGAAGAATACTCTTCCACCATGGGATCCCTCCATTTTTGGTGTTGGGACACCTCTTGAAAGCTAGAAGGCTCCACTTCAATTAATTTACTCATAAGTGTTTGAGATAATTAGAATAACATCTAGGATCCTTTCTTTGTCTAACTGAATCTTGTGGATCACCAACATATTCCTAGGCCTCTCTCAGTGTCTTCTTAGTCACCTTGTTTCTCCTCTTCTTGATAATAGGAATATGAGGCTAAGGAATTATTTTTTCCTCCTTCTACCCTACCTACTTGTTGTGCTCTCCAACTTGTGTGACTAAAGTTTGAGGAATTTTTGTTCCTCAATTGTGGGTGATTGCTTCTACTCATTCATCAAGTTGCTACACTTTTGAAGAGCCCTCCCTCAAACTTCACATCTTTGTGAGCCACTATTTTCCTAAGAGCATAAATGTAAACCTCATAAGCCTTAGAAGTTTCACTATACCCAACAAGGATGCCCTTCTCTGTAGTAGGTTCCAACTTGGTTCTCTTCTCAATATAAATGTGACAATACATAAGGCATCCAAAGATGTGAATGTGCCCCAAATGTGGTTTCTTACTAGTGAACGCATCTTCTAGAGTCAACTTTCCCAACACTTTGTGAGGGCTCCGATTCTACAAATACACAATTGTATTGCAAGCTTCTTCCCATAAGAACCAAGAAAAATCCTAATCATGAAGCATGGCCTTGAATGCTCCAACTATAGCCCTATTTTTTCATTCAACAACCCCATTCTACTGAGGGTTGTATGGAACTGTCAACCCTTTCTTGATACCTTCCTAGGCACATAAATCTTTGAAGGAATTTGAGGTATACTCACCTCCATTATCAAAACTCATTATCTTGATCTTCCTCCTTGTTTGGTTCTCCACGAGAGCCTTAAACTCTTTGAACCTACTAAAGACCTCATTTTTATTCTTTATAAAATACATCCATGTCTTCCTAGAGAAATATTCAATGAAAGTAACATAATACTCATATCCAATCAAGGATGATGTTGGCATGGGCCCACACACATATAAGTGTACGATATCCAAAATCCGTTTAGATCTAGGGTCGCTGCTTGGAAAATTGATCTTGGCATATTTCCCAAGAGCGCAACCCTTTTACACCTCATTCTTTTATGTCTTCATCTTAGGAAACCTTGTCACTATTTCCTTAAGAATATTAAGTACTCCATGGTGAAGATGAGACATCCTCATATACCATAATTTTGCTAGCCCTTTACAACTACTAATCAACACATATAATGGCTCAAATTGTAATCGAAATAAGTTGTCGTGTCTGACTCAAATCAATTTTGCAATCATGAAATCCTTGGGAAAAATATAGACTTTTCCCCTCTCAAAAAACATGATGTAACCCTTGTCTTCCAAAGCAGAAACTAAGATTAAATTCTTTGTCATGCCAGGGACATATAACACATCCTCCACCAACAAGGGTTTGCAAGACTCCCTCTAAAACTTGATGATGCCAATACCAGTTGCATGGTACTTGGAATTGCCTCCGAGGTCAATATAGAAATTCAACTTCTTCTCCTCTAACTTGGTTAAACATTCTCTAACTTCCGTCATGTGGCAAGAAGCCCCATTGTCAATATACCATACCTTGTTGGCAATTGAACTTGAGAGAAAAGAAATGAGTAAAAACCGATTTTCAAATCATGATGCAAACTCATCCACCTTTTTTGTAGAGACAACTTGCTTCTTTTGCTTGTCCTTATTTTTCTTATTTGAACATTGACTAGCATAGTGACCCATTTGATGGCATCAAAAATATTTTATCTTGCTTATATCTTCTTCCCACTCTTGGAAGAAGAACCTTTCATTTTCCCTATATTAGAATTATGCTTACCATTGCTTGCAAGAGCAATATTTTCTTTGTCTTGACCCTTCTTCATCTAATCTCCTCTATGAGTACCTTCATAGATCTCCTCTTGAACTCAATCATCCAAAAGCATCACTCAATTATGTAGCTAATCTCTACCAACAATACACTTGACAAACACTTCCCAGTGCTTTGAAAAACCATTCAAGGCTATACACACCAACTCATCTTCATCAATAGTCTCTCTAAGGGCAATTGGATCATCCCTGACTTGTGTCATCTTGGAAAAGTAATAGGTCACACTCTCACCTTTGGAAATATTGGTATTATGCAATTTGTCCTTTAACATCATCTTATGACTCTGATAATCACTATGATAAAGTCTTTGTAGCGTATCCCACATTTATCACATATTTTTTTTACTTTTCCTATGCCCACATGAGGGCATGTGATTTATACTATCATCATTTGTTGTTTTGGAGGTGGGAAAAACAATGTAAAGGTTTGATTGAGGCAAAATCATATACAACACAACCTTTTCCATCCTTTCATGTGTGCAAGTAAGATCCAAAACTTTTATCAACAAGTTGCAAAAGAGAAAATGTCCTACTGTGTTAGAGAGATTTGGCGTCTAAACACCCCAAAACAACCATACTAGGGTTCACATGCCCCATTCTCTCTATTTCATACTCAAATTTAATTTGTAGGTGCCCCTCTATTTATACATTCCAAATTTATACTTTTTTTGTAATTTTTCTATTCACCTATGCAATCATTTATATTTCTAGATCTAGATTTTAAGTCAATTAGTTTAATTAAATCAAACATTAAATCTAACCTCTTTGTAAGAAAGGAGAAAAAACCCTAGTAGATTGGATCTCCTCTAAATTTTTTCATCGAATCATGATAGCTATAGTCAAGAACAAGTAAAAAAATGATCATTCATTGTGATAGAGCAATAAATTCAAAGGAAATACCAATTTCACAGACACCTTCAAAAAATGAGAGAATCCAGTGCTCTTTCACCGAAGAGAAATATATGTTGAATATGAGAAAATTTACACAATGTACAAAGTGCCTTAAAAAGGCATAAAAAGTAGGTGATGGGTGAGGAACTTCCCAGCATGGGAAAAACTATGGGATTTAATGAATGTATAGTTAATCTTTAAATGCAAGCCTAAGTAAACTTAAGCATAAATATAATTTACTCTAACACCCCCCTTAAGTGCAACTTAGGGAGAATGAAGAAGCAAAATGTAGATGTAGTATGGGTCTCAGCTACACAACCATGTTAGGTACCCATTTACAATGCAAAAATAAATTTCTCGCAACCAGAGAAAAGGAGAAAAACCCTATGGAAAAAAACCCCTCTCCAAAAGAGAAAAGAAAAACAAAAATGATGCATGGATGGAGGACTCAGTCACACCCCCAAGGACTACACATTAGATATATACAATCAATGGCCCCCCATAAGAGGGAAAGAGATAGACTATATATCCCCCCCACAATGTGTAATCACCTACAAAAATGGTAAGTGTTTGAAGAAAAAACATGATCCAGTGTTGACAAATAACTTGTATCCCTTTCAAAAGAAACAAAACCAAATAAAAATCCAGGTACGATTCCCAAAGAAGCATGAAAATGTATGATGGTGCCTCTGAGATCTACTCATGTGTCACCAAAACCTTGGAAGATGATGCCTCTTGAATGCTCTTGTGAACTCAATTTAATATTATGAATTCTCTCACAAAAGACCTAGCTTAGAATGAATGAATGAACCTTGTATTTATACTTATGGTTAATATATTGAAATTACATCACACCAAGACAACATATGAATTCATTAAATAAATGAGGCTAAATCCCACCAGAATTTCAAATTAAATCTTAAAAATGACTCAAGGAGGACTAAGACACCCTAGGTGGCATCTTAGTCCCAAGTTCTAAAAACTTGGTGCACAGACACCAAAATGGGGCCCAATTAAGATATCTTAGAATTACGGTCCTGAGACCCTTGGGGGACAAAGACGCCCTAGGTAGCATTTTAGTCTCAACCCAAAAATTAGGGACATAGTGATGGAGTCATTAAATTATCATCTATGCATTGGAGAATGTCAGGATTAGCTAGAAAAGGATGTAATTCATAGGTTTTGTGGACACAAAATAGCACCAATTAGCCATAAAGAATCATAAGTAAAGCAAGTCAGACCCAAACAATTGTGAAAATGCAAGGTTATGCATTTTACTACACTACATTTAGCCCCCATTGTAGTGAGAGGATGAACTTGCTTCAAACTCACAATAAAGTAGCCAACCACACAATCAAGAGGGGTTCAAATGTACAAATGCTAGTAAGATATGATGACAATAATCAAGAGGTTGGCCAAGCCCCCAAGATCAAGATCCTATGGTAGACCAACATAAATACAAAATAACACACTTGTAGATGATATATGAAGCCATAACCAGATCACAAACTTACACCATCAAAGATAGGAAAAAGGAAAAAGAAAAAGGAAATAAGAGAAAACTACAACAGATCAAGCTTCAACTAGTTATCCAACGTCATGGAATGTGTCTAGGTTGTTTGTCCAAAAATGAAGTTTACAAGTGGAAAGTGTTTTCCACTATGCAAACAAAACACACGCTCACAAGGGCTAGTGAGAGGTAGGTGTCCACTAGGTGAGCCCCAGGAAGTCCATACCAATGTCATACCCCCATAACTATGATAAGGACAAAAGAAAATGCATACTCACAAGGGATAATGAAGCTAGTTCACTAGGTGAGCCCCAGGGGACCATATCAAAGCCATACCTCCATGACTTTGAAAAGATACAAAAATGCATGCTCACAAGGGCTAGTGGGAGCTAGTTGTCCACTAGGTGAGCTCTAGGGGACCATATCAAAGCAATACGTCCATGAATTTAATAAGTTACAAAAAGGAAAATGCAATAGGAAAGAGGAATGTTGAAAGGGATTTTTCTTAGTTCATGCAAGGTCTTACTCTTAGGAGACATTGTTCCTAATGTCTCAAGAGAAGACTAGTCAAAGGGTAAAAGATTCACCACTTGAGCAATGGAGTACATCATATCACCACTAAGGGTAATATAATATGCTAAGATAGATCACACTCTTGAAGGAAACTACTCCCAATGTCACCACTAAGAGGAAAACATGTCACATGAAATGAGAAAATCTCATCAAAGAACATGAAAAGGGAAAAAATGCAAGTGAAATTATGCCAAAATAATGCCAATGTATACCCCCACTTTAAAGAAATTTCTAACACCATGTTGTGAGAAATTTATTTAAAGTAGCCAAAAGATGAAAAAGGAAAAGAAAAGGGATTCCCCCAAGAAACACATAAGGGAACTATGGATTTGGGGTAAGTATGTTCTTTGATACAATATTTTTATAGAGCTTGGAATTGTCATCATCGAAATACACATATAGTTGGAAGAATGACAAAGAGAGCAAAACATAAAAAGGGAAATCATGTTATGCATGCAATAAAAGTGAAAAGAAAAAAGGAAAGGAAAAAAGAAAAGACTAGTAAAGCACATGCGATTCAACCATCCAGCAAGTCATCCGCATCCCATTCTTCTTTAGTATATGTAGAATGAAAATCAATAGCGAGATGGAAAACATCAAGTGTTGTACTAGGAGAATCACTAAGTTCAACACGGTGAATTTTTTGGTTTAGGAGGATCACCATGGTTGTTATCATTTAAGCTCATGGAGAAGGAAAATAAAAAATTTAGCTCATTATATAGTTCCTCATCAATTTTAACTTTTTCTTCATCGTCATCCTGTGACAGATTTTTGGGACCCTAAATGCTTCTCTTACACTTGTAGGGTTTTTCACCTAAAAGCGAGAGAGATCCAGGTCCAAATGCTATGTAACACTCAAATTAGGATGTATGCAATATGTTTAGTGTAAATGAACTTAACTAAATGAAATTTACTAGGTGGATTATTGAACTAAAATGAATGCAAAATGCAATTTAAAGCTATGTTGAAAACACATTATGATGCAAATAACTATGAAAATGAAGAAATTATAAATAACAGAAGGTACAGGGGTAAATCTGAGTGCATATGGATGAAATGTGAGTTGTTTGGAATGTCTAGAATGCTGATGAATTTTATTGGTTTTTCACAATGGGACTCATTCACCCAGGGTGGCGAATCAGTCCTACTATTGGTGAAAAAGTGTTGGGAACTGATTTCTGACAGTCAAGATTTGAGATCTAACAAAATACAGATTTCAGACCTCAAGTGGGACTCATTCACCAAGGGTGGAAAATCATTCCACTCCTAGATTTCTAGAAAATTAGATAGCAACTCTGCAACACACAAGATTTGGGAATGTTTGAATGTAGGGTTTCAAAGGAGTTGGATTAGAAATGGACGAAAAACATAAATGCTTGAAATAATGATATGTTGACTTGAAGAACCTAAGTGACTTGATTTCTACTTTTCAACACCTTTAAAACCTGTCAAATTTGCAAAACAAAGGCTGTAAAGACACATGCAAAGGGGGGAAATGTTGGAGGGTTAGAAAATAGGGGTTTGCCTTGGTCAAACCCCACTTCAATGGTAATCAAACCTAATAGAAATAAATGAAATGTAAAGGAAATTTAAACTAATAGTTCATGAAAATGCTATTAACTCACCAAATCCTTGATCTTGTAAGTTTGAAGTAAAGTCAATGGTCGCTCCAAAGTGATTCAATTGATGATGTAGAATGCTTGAATGCTTGAATGTATAGGTGGATAAGTGAACTTGATGAATTGGGGGTTAAAATGAGGTGAAAAACACTTATTTGTAGAATTCTTGTTCCTTATTATCTGTTCATACCTCATCACAGGCCAATATCAAGTGATTTTTAATAAAATCCTAAAAGGAAATTTGAAATATTTTGAATTTGGGGCCAATGGGGACTCATTCGCCACTCATGGCGAATGGGTCCCACCTAGGACCTAAAACCATGTGTCAGGAAAAATGTTATGTTTAATGTTGTTTGTCAATATAATATGCAAAACTACTCTTAATTAAGCATATGAGGGCATAGAAAGACAAAATAAAGCATGAGAAAGGTGTAAATAGTGAAAATATGTCTAGATGAGTGTGAAAAGTTGTTACAAGACTTTACAACACTTCATAATAACAATTTTTGATGTGTAAAAAGGTGATTTTTAGGTAAATTGAATTAAATAAAGTAAAGAAGGATGTGGAAATGTCTTACAATACTTCACAACACCTTCACAAGACATCGTTCTCTAAGTTTTAGAACCTAAATAAGCATGTTCAAGCCATTTCACAACATAAAATCAGAGCAACATAGTCTCAACACCATGAAATGAGACCTAAAAGGCCATGAAAATGACAAGGGGCCATTTTTCTATGGCACATTAAGCCCCCACTTTAGTGAGAGGATGAAATTGCTTCCTCACACTAAAGTAGCCATGAACATTGAGGGGATGGTTCAAATGCACTTACATTAGCAAGATGGAATACAATGATCAAGAGGGATGATCAAGCCCCTAGGACAAAGATCCCATGGAAAACTAATCATAAGAACAAAGGAACACAAAAGTGTTGAAATGAATTAGATTAAGCTTTGATCATCAATCCGACTAGTTGTGAAAAGAGATCTATGTTGATTGTTTGAAAAAGAGAATGTGTACACACTCTGAGGCCATGAAAATAGTTTTCCATGGGGTGAGAAGGTCCAACTGTATTCTCACTCTAGGGCCATAGAACTAGTTGTCCGCGGGGTGAGAAAGCCCAAAAATTAAGATGCATATGCTAGTTGGTATGCACTCACAAAATAGAAAAGTGGTTATGGGGAAAAGCCATGCTACTAGTTGGGATTCTCGCTCAACCATGCCAAAGTGATACTCATTTGATAGCTTTAACAAGGTGCCATAAATCCAAATTAAATGTAAATTTAAAACTTCAAACAATACGATACTACAAGCATGAAAGTTGTGCTATGCAAGGTGGCTAGGAAATACAACAATGTAAAAATGTAATGTGAAAATTTTTTCAAAGGAGTGTTGTTTAGTTTATGCAAGGTCAATCACTTAGGGAACATTGTGTCTAATGTATCTAAGAGAGGACCAATCAAAGAATAGTATATTCACAACTTAGGGGATGAAGTGTGTTGCATCAAACCACAAAGAGGAATGCAATATGCTAAGATAGATGCTACTTATGAAGGACCTCACACCCAATGTCATCCCACAAGAATTGGGAAAGAAACACATCAAGTAAATGATAAGGCTATAGGGTGATCCCACAGTAGTGGTTTCTGATTTTGGCCAAATTAGACATTGGGAAATAATTATATTTAACTAAATCTTCACTTTCAGACACCTATAGCAGCTAAATTGTGAGGAATTTGAAGATGATGCAAACTAGAGTTTTGTGACATTTTGTCTATAGATTCTAAATATATTTTTTTCAAAATGTTTAGAATAAGATTACCATTATTTTTCCATCTCCTTGAAAATAAGTTTTTTTTTGAAAACAACATTTTAAAAAGTGATGCTCGCAAGTAGCATAATTTTTTTTTCCATGAAGGATAAAATTCTAATTCTTTTGGTTTAGATTTTGAACTCGATATACAGATGCTTCCACTTGGTTAGATATTTTATTGAATATTTTCTTTAATCAAGTTTGAATTCAAAACAATTATAATTAGGACATAAGCGATCATATAAATTAACTTTTTGTTATGTATCAAATTTAAATTTTTTTTCTTTGTTAGATCAAGGACTTCAATATCTGGTGCACTAATTTTTATTTTTTTTTAATAATCTGCTATTTTTCCACATGTGCAAAATAGAGAGCTTGATTTTCGGTGAAAAACCTAGATTCATGAGAAATAAAAATAAATATAATAATAAAATTAAATTTATTTAAAATTACTTTTGGGAGCATAATAAGGACTATACTTACAAAACATAAATTTTAAATGAATCTATTTGATCCCCAAAAGGTAAATCAAAAGCGGTTTTTTATTAGCATTTTGATAGGGGTAGAGGAGACTCCATTATAGGTATGGTTTAAAACTAATGGGGTTCTATCCAAGGGGTTTGATTTAAGGGGGTTTGATCAAACCATTTTTAATGGAATTCTTACAAATGGAACCTTTTAAGAGCTTAAATCATTATATTTTATAAAAAATATCGTTTCAACAAAAATCGATTCCTCCTAGAAATTGTAAAGCCCGACTTTGTGGGATCAACCTACACTAAGAAGCATGAATTGCAAATGAAATAATGGTAATTTATGCTCCCCACTTTAAAGAAATTTCTACACATCCTATTGTGAGCAATTAATTGAAAGTAGAGAAAAAAAAAAAATGAAAAAAGAAAACAAGACACAAGAGCCAACCTAGAAAACTCTATCCCAAGTCATATGTTTCAAAGGTAGGCTGCATCATGTCAGGGAAAATGAAAGGAAAACAAAGAAATGAAGGGAGTTTCCCCCCCAGAAAAGGAAATTACACCAACTAGATAAGGGATCTATGGATTTGGGATCAGTATGCTCGTTGCTGCAATGTTTTTATGAAAGATCATAAAACTATCATCATTCCCCAAACACACATAGAACTGGAAGAATGACATAAAGAGAGCGAAAACAAAGGAAAACCAAAGTCCATTTGAGTCAACATGGAAGAGATATTGTGGTCTTGACACCTTGCATTGTCTGCAAAGGTAAGCACCACAAGTGAAAATAAAAATGAAAATATAAGAAAGAAAGCTTTTGGAGTCAACATGAAGGGAGACATTAGGTCTAAATGCCTTGTGTCATCCCCAAAGGAAAAACACAAGAAAATACAAAGAAAAAAGAAAAAGGACCATTTGGGTCCAACATGGAAGAGACATGGGGGCATCTCTGTGCTTTTACAGCCAATCATCCCTGAAAACAAAAAAAAAATGAAAAAGACAAAGACCATTTGGGTCAACATGGAAGAGACATAGGGCGTCTCTATGCTTTGCGTCATCCCCAAAAGGAAAACACAAAACAAAAAGAGAAAAAAGACAAGGACATTTTGGGTCAACATGGAAGAGACATAGGGTATCTCAACACTTTGCGTCATCCCCAAAAGGAAAACACAAAACAAAAAGAGAAAAAGACAATGCACGATGAATAGAAGAATAGAGGTACAAATAGAAGAAGTGTACAAAGAGGGCATCAGGCTTACTGCGATCTGAGGGGAACCACAGTGCAGCACATGAAAAAATAAATGTCAAGAAAAAGATAAAAGGCTAGCTAGGAAAATGCAAGTCATTCATCAAGTCATCCACCTCCCAATCATGTTCAATGTAATTCGAAGGTGGTTGATTGTCTAAAGGAGGAATCACAAGTGCCAAAATAGGAGTTGTACCAAGTTCTTCACTTGGTGGAGAGGATTTATCATTTAAGCTTATTTTAGATGAAAATAAAGAGTTCAAATGATTGTGTACTTCATCTATTTTAGTGTTCGTCGTATCTTCATCATCGTCATCAAGATTAATAATGATGAGAGGATGAAGGGTGATTTCTAAGGACAAATGTATTAAGAGTGTTTTTTGTTGAATGTGTTTATTTTTTTGCAATTGTTGGGTTGAAATATCATGTGGTAAGTCGAGAGAGGGAATGTGGTCATCTATTTCTTCTATCAAGGGTGGAGGTTGATTTTATTTATCGTCTTCCATACGAGATTGATGGGCAAGGAGACGACAACGATGCTAACATTCCTGAGCACCGTAGTTGTGTTTAATTCTATATTAGAGTTGTTGAGGTGTAAGATTGGATTGAGTCATCATAGGTTCTTCTACTTCTGAAGGGGGAAGAGCAAGAGAAACCAAAGAAGATGGATCAACCATTTTCTCTTTTGTTTTATATACTTCTTTGATACAAGGTGGTAAGATAGGAGTTATTTCATTTTTTCCTAGGCATTTAAACGATGGATGGGAAGTGTCAAGAGGAGATTGTTTAGAAGGTTTGATGGTTTTTTCAATATTAGATTTAGGTGTAATCATGGTTTCATCAAGGATAAGATTAGTGGATGTGAAAAAAGATGTGTTACAAAGAGATAATTCAACAATCTTTTTGGCTTTAAACTTTTGATAACCAATGTAAAAGAAGTCTTTACGAGGGGTGATAGGTCCCATGGGTTCAAGACAAAAGGATTCTAATAAAAAATTACCTTTCAAAGACAAAGGATTAAAGCCACTATGGTGTACAATGAATACATCATTGCCATGTGGAAACCTCAAGCACTTATGAACAACTAATGGGACCACTTTCATTGAGCGAAGCTAAGGAAGGCCTAGCCACACACAAAATTGTTCAAATTGTGGAATAATGGAAAATGTTACCTCCAAAGTCTTAGTCCTATTTTTAAAGGTAGCACAATCAATCCAATCGTAGGGTGTGCAAAACCGTGATGTGTTTTATTCCATGCAATTGGTGTATTATAGTCATCTTGATATAGATCATGTAATACTAGAAATTTTTTTGTGATCACATTCTCACAACAAGCGGGATCTATTAATATCTCATTAGTAGGTTTATTATAGATTTGGCCAGCTATGTAGATCGGACCATCAAAAAGCTTTTGTAGTATATCTTTAGCAAAAAAATTAATATCAAGAGATTTAGTGGTTTGGACCTTACAAGGGATAATGTCTATCATAGCTACAAGTTTATCCATAGGACTAGCTTGGGAAATAATAGGAGATGTATCAAGTTGTTCATTGTGTGTGTCAATAGTCATTACATCAGGATTAGAAGGTTCACTAGCCTTGACAAACGAGATAGTGTGTTTAGGCATAGGGTTGGTGAAAATTTGCAAATTTTGGTTAGGGGGTGTGATGGACTTATTGCCTTGATCATTAACACCCATAATGGTTATTTCAACTGAATCAATGAGGTCTTGAACTAGATGTTTAAGATGCTTACAATGTTTGGTGTTGTGTTCATTTTGATGATGAAAATGACAATAAACGTGGGATTTAAAAGTATGGTAGTAGGGTTGATGAGGGTCAAGTAGTACATGGGTGGTAAAGGTGAGCATTAGATTTTTAGATTAATTGGTTCGGTATGTACAAAATCATGATGGGCCAAAAAGTGGCAATATATGATGGGTATTTAGTAGGTATATAGGTGAATATTTTTACCGAAATTGATGAAATGAAAATGGTTTGAAAGGAGATTCTTACATTTCTTAATATAAATTATGCTTTACTTTGAATATAATAAATAATTATTATTCATTTCTATTTGAATTATGACTAAATTCCTAATTGATAGGTGATTGAAAACATTTATAGCTTTCAAATGAGTATGCATTTTAGAATCTAAAAATGCATCATTCTATGCTTCACATACTATAGGACTAAATAAAAGAAAAAATAAATTTCATGAATTTTTTGACCAAGTTAAAGATGGTAAAGACATGATTTTTTTATATTTTTTAAAAGTTGTAATAAAAATTCATAATTAATTATTTACTTGGAAAATAATTACAAAAAATATGCATCACATATGAACATGGAGTCCTCTACTTATGTTTAAATCTATAAAACATATTATAATTTTTATTGTGGTTAGGGTGGTCAGACAGACACCTACTTCTTATTTTTTCCCTAAAATTTAAGTACTCTGCATTGAAATTTCAAATTTTCAACAAATAGATTTTTTTTTTAAAAAAAAACCTAGTAGTTTAGAAACTACATTAAATTTGCTATAGATTCTATTATTGCATATTTTTGAAATAATATAGATAACTTATTCAAATTTTTATGTCAAGTTGCCTAACTCTAATTTAAAAAAAAAAATTGCCACTTAAGGGCCTATTTTTTCCATGATGATCTTGCACATACCTGTTCATTGTATTGTGAAGGGTGTCAGGTAAAAGAGTGAAGTGTCTATTCGTATCTCCATAATGATAAGGAATTGCTATTTAGTAGCGGCCATTGAATTTTGAACTTGTGGATTTGATTGAAATAGGGGTGAAGGAGGTGGATTAAACTGTAAAAAGCCTTAGTTAGGTTTGTGGAAATTTTGTGTGTTGTTTTGTTTTGATTGTAATTATTGTTTCTAGGTTTGTCAACTTGGCTAGAAGTGGATTTGGAATCACAACTTGAAAACAAATTTTGATAATCGCATAAAGTTGTGCATAAATGCATAAATGAAGGGAATTTCATCATAGTAAGTTTATCTTGGAGGTTGGTGTGCAAATTCTGGATAAACATCTTCTACAGATGTGCATCTAGAATTTTAACATCAACTTGAGTGTATAAGGATTGATAACAAGAGATGAAATTTGTCACTTTTTCTTCTGTGTTTTGTCTACATCTCATAAGGTCAACCATTGTCTTTTTAGGTGTCATGTGCATTTGAAAGTGATTAATGAAATATTTTTCTAATTCATTAGATGAATGGATAGAATGATTGGTTAAGTTGGAAAACCATTCTAAAGCAATAGCTTTCAAGGTCCTTGGAAAAAAATTTGCTAAAATTTTATCATCAAGGAAAAAATTATAACACAAGGTGGTAAAAGCATTGAAATGGTTGATAGGGTCTCCTTTTCCTCCATATTTCTCAAAACTCAGCATTTCTATGCCTTGTGACATCGGGGTATGTAAGATTTCTAATGATATGGGGTTGCTACAGATAAGATATGTGAATGGAGCAGTTTGACCTTGACTAATGGTGGCAAGTTGGTGTTTCATAGATGAAATAGTGTTAAGGAGTTGTGTCATAAAAGGATTTGGATAATTAGGTTGAAGTGGAAGGGAAAATGGTGATGGAGTATAAGTAATGTTAGGGGAGGTGAAAGGAATACTAATGGGTGTGAAAGTGGTGGAATGAGGTTGCGATGCCACAACAGAAGTAGGAATGCTTGTGGAAATTGGGAAAGAAGTAGCCACATAATTAGGTTGATGCATAGTTGTGTGGACTTGTGGATTTGTGTAAGTTGGTATGGAAGATATAGCTGGAGGAGGAACTTGAGGTGCTCCTTGGCTTATAGGAATGTTTGCAGATTGGGTATTTGAAGAGGCATGTTTACTGTAAATCTCATAAATTTGTTTCAAAACATATAACCCATCATCACTTTCAATTAAACGATGAAGTTTCTCAATAGCAGGTATATAGTAGTAGTGGAAATGCTTTCAAGTGACAAATCTTGTTGTAAATGTGCAAAATACTCATGAATATTAATGACCTTTTTTTGCAGGAGGGATTTGGTTTGGTTGTCAACATGCATAGGGTGGAAAGGTGAAGGCATGGAAGTGGTAATGTTAGGGCCTAATGCACCATTGTCCATACCAAGAGTAGGAGCTCATGAGATCCCAAGGTCCACAACGAAAGTGCTATCATGGGATGCCATGAGTCTAGGACTTCGTCTCACTAAGGTATTATCAACGAGGCACCAAACACTCATGCAAGTACCACAAAGGAAGGGTGAATGGAAATGCAAGCTAATCTAAGAATGTAAAATTGAAAATAACATAATATTTGCTAACTATCATAGGGATGCAAATACATAAAACAAAAATATAGGAAAATGCTAGAAAAAATAGAGAACTACTGTCTAAAAACTGCAGAGGGACTAATTCACCCTAGGTGGCGAATGAGTCCCAAAATGCAATTTTTTTGTGTTTTTTAGAATTTTAAGGATGATTTAAATGTTCTACAGAATAAAAATACAGATGTAGAATGCATATTTTTACTTTTTTCAATGAAATGGAATGCAAAAATGAACACTAAATGAATGTTTCACTAATGCAAAATGAAAGGTCCTAGAATGCAATAACAAATCAATGTCCTAATTGAATGCTAATGCAAATGAAAACTAGGATGCAATATCTAAATGCAATTAGAAGTTTTAAAATGTTCAAAAATTAGGTTCACCAAAATATGACATAAATTTTGGGACCCTAAAATGCTTCTCTTGCACTTCTAGGGTTTTTCACCATAAGGAGAGAGATCTAGGTCCAAAATGGTTATGTAACACTCAAATTATGATCTATGCAATATGTTATGATGTAAATGAACTTAACTAAATGCAATTGATTGATTGGATTGAACTAAAATGAATGCAAAAGTGCAATTTAAGCTATGTTTGAAAACACATTGTGATATACAAATAACTATGAAAATAGAGAAATAATGCAGAATAGAAGGTATAGGGGTAAATTTGAGTGCACTTGGATGAAATGTGAGTTTTCTGGGATGTCTAAAATGTTGATGAATTTTATTAGTTTTTCACAATGGGATTCATTCACCTACAGTGGTGAATTAGTCCTCCTACTAGTGAAAAAGTGTAGGGAACTAATTTCTGATAGTCAAGATCTGAGATCTAACAAAATATAGATTTCCAGACGTCAAGTGGGACTCATTTTCCAAGGGTATTAAATCAGTCTACTAGATTTCTAGAAAATAAGACAACAACTTTGCAACACTAGATTTGGGAATGTCTGAATGTCAGGTTATTGAAGTCAGTTCTGGAAGAAACATACAAAAAATACTCAAAATGCTTGAAATAATGATATGTTGACTTGAAGAACTGATTTCCACTTTTCAACACCTCTAAAGCCTGTCAAATATGCAAAAAAAAGGCTGTAAAGACACATGCAAAGGGGAAAAATGTCAGAGGATTAGCAAATAGGGGTTTTCCTTGGTCAAACCCCACTTTGGTAATCAAACCCAATAGAAATAAATGAAATGCAAAGGAAGTGTAAACTAATAACATGCAAATGCTATTAACTCACCAAATCCTTGATCTTGTAAGTTTGAAGTAAAGTCAATGGCCGCTCCAAAGTGCTTCAATAGTTGCTTCAATTGATGATGTAGAATGCTTGAATGCTTGAATGTATAGATGGATAAGTGAACTTGATGAATTGGGGGTTAAAATGAGGTGAAAAACACTTATTTATACAATTTTTGTTCCTTACTACCCATTCATACCTCATCATAGGCCAACATCAAGTGATTTTTAATAAAATCCTAAAAGGAAATTTAAAATATTTTGAATTTGGGACCAGTGGGGACTCATTCGCCACCCATGGCAAATGGGTCCCACCTAGGACCTAAAACCATGTGTTAGGAAAAAAGTTATGTTTAATTTTTTTTATCGAGATAATATGCAAAAATACACTTAATTAAGCATATGACAGCATAAAAAGACAAAATCAAGCATGAGAAAGGTGTAAATAGTGAAAATATGTCTAGAAGAGTGTGAAAGGTTGCTACAAGACTTTACAACACTTCATAATAGGGCTTGGTGATGTGTAAAAAGGTTATTTTTAGGTAAATTGCATTAAATAAAGTCTAGAAAGATGTGGAAATGTCTTATAACACTTCACAACACCTTCACAAGACATTATACTTTGAGTTTTAGAACCTAAATAAGCATGTTAAAGCCATGTCACAACATAAAATTAGAGCAACATAGTCTCTACACCATGAAACAAGACCTAAAAGGCCATGAAAATGACCAGGGGAAATTTTTCTACATCACACATCCAAGTTAACCACAATAGGGGACAAATGGTAGTATCCATAGAAGTTTTTGTTCCTTGTTTTGGAGACATAACTTCTATTTTTTTTGGTAAGAGAGGAGGGTCATTGTTTATTTCTTCTATTAAGTTTTGATTTTGATTTTCAATTTTGTTTTTGTCACTCATCTTTTGATCAATAGCATGACGTCTACACCTACTCTCTCTAGTATTTTGGTTCCTTTTATTACAGTTTTGAAGTTGCGTTTGTGTAGGAGTGGCTTTGTCAACCATAGGTTCCTTTTCTTCTTGTGAGGGAAGAATGGAAGAAACCATGGAAGGTTTTTCAACCAATTTATCTTTTTCTTTATAAATTTTCTTAGGAGGTGGACTAGGACTTATTTGGTTTTCTCTAGGTCTTTTACAAGAAATAGTAAGGGACTATTCATGGATGGGTCTGGGTTTGTTGGAAGGGATTTAGGCTAAGCAATGTATTCTTTAGGTGGTGGAGGTTCAATCATGGGTGGAGGAAAGTTTTCAAGGGATATTTTGGCTATGCATTTGGCTTTGAAATTTTGGTAGGATAGGAAAAGGAATTCTTCTCAGGGTCATATAGGCTCCATGGGTTCAGGCTAAAAATAATCTAAGGAGAAGTTTCCACAAGAAGATGGGGGTTTAATGCCACTATGGTTTATTGTGAATATTTCATTGCGTGAAATTGGTTTGAATTAGTGTAGGCACCTGAAATTAGCATTATGCACTTAGTTTATGTCCATCCGCTCATTCATAAATCAAATTCACATTAATCCACTCATTAGCTAAATCGGGTTCATTTAATCTCTAAGGATTATCCACTTAAATTCAATAAATTAACTTTAGGCCTATCATTCCCTCTTTGATTAAATAAATCAAGACTTTATTTAATTAAAATCCAAGTCATATTTCTCCCTCTTGATTTAAATAAATCAAAATATCTAAGTCAAATGGGTCAAATCCCCTAATAATCACTTAAGCTACTCTAATCTTGATTAACCTAACCTAACCACCCATCACATCCTCTAGCTTTTCCCACTTGCACCAATAAATCAATTTATTGATTTATTAAAATAATCATTTTCCATCAACATGGCATCTTTTAGGAATATTCCCTCAAGTTTGAATTCAAAAGCAAGTTGAAATCTACATCCAACAAGGCACTTAATAGGTCTTACATGTCTCTTACATGTTCCTTACACAAGTCAAACTCAACATTAACTCTCAAATTCAAATTTGAAATCTCCCTCTCTTTGGCACATTGACCAAAATGTGCTCATCCTCCAACATATCACAAGGTGACAAGTTTCCTCTTTTCATTGGCTTGTTTTTAGTCCCACATTGCTCCCTCTTGAGCACTCTTAGCATTTGAGAATCTACAAATAGAGGCATCATTCTTCAACAAATCCTGCACATCTTGATCCACAATCCTCATGCAAAGTCACTCTCTTCAATTGAGAACTAATTTTTTCCAGCCACTCCATCTCAAGGCATTGCATCATTTAGCTTAGCAAAGGATTGGAAAATGTATATTTTCCACAATAGCACCAATCCACTATGAAATAAAGTTTGATTCATGTTGTTTATATGCTTATTTAGTTTTTCTTGTTGTTTTAATATCTTATTTAGCATATCTAACAGGATACAATATTTCATAGGGATACTAGATTTGTTATGTTTATTTGATTTCAATAATAATGCTTGCCAAAGACTGACAAAATGTAGATTTAGCATCCACATTATGGTGCTAGGAGGGAAAAATCTCTGTCAGTTGAAGTTTGAATGATACGTCACTATTTTTCTATATACTAAAATGTCTATTGCTATTTGACTATTGTGGCACCTTGCTAAATATTCTTTATTGAGCTTTCATAAAAAAATTTAATCTCTTTTCTTTGATTAGATAAAAGAATCCCATCTTTTCATTGATTAGTCGAATCTTTCCTGCAAAAATTATGACTTCCTATTCAAGTTGTTATCTACTTAGTCAATTTTTTGGTGCTGCTATGATTATGATGGCATTTATTTGTCTCTGTCAGTTGATTTAATTTGGCATGATACTAATGGTAGAGATGTCCATTTTCTTTTGTACATGAAAGAAATCACTTTAATGAAGTTGATTGGGATTGCATGCCAATGTCAAATAGTTTAGCATTCTATCTAATTGTTCCATTCCTTGCTAAGGAATCATTTTAAACAACCTTTTAAATAACTCAAAGGCGTAATGATTTTTTTCATCAAATTTCAATGTTGAGAGTTGTTGGCATCTTTGTGTGGCGTGCTTTAGATCAATATTTATTTTGCGCATTTGGATTTGCCTCTACTATAGGCATCATGTCAAATAGTTTGGTAGCTTATTAAGGCGTCATGTCAACCACTAATTCCTTCACGAATTATGGTTGCACTCACCCACAAGTACAAAGAATTCTTAACTTGGGCATAGAGGACCAAACTCTACCTACTGCTATCATTTCTTAGTCTGCATTTGCTGGCAGGAAAACATTGAAGCTAATAATGCATTTACACTATTCTTATTCGTACGCAATCTAGATTACAAATAGGCTAGAACTACATATTGGCTTGCTTGTCTTCAATGGTGTATAATGGCTTCATCTTGCTCAAATGCTTGATTTTTCTTGTGTCACAGTTATAATTTGGTAAATTTTCCTTGGCAGTTCATAGGGATAGTAGAACCTCAAATGAGTGTAGGGACTCAAACTGTAGCCGAGATGGAACACCTTGAAGCCTGATACATTCTGCCTCTATTTCTTCACCAAGCTTTTAGTGCTACAAGAATACAATTCAGACATGTTGGTTGGCAACTCTAGCTCAAAAGTAAAACGAACATCAATTAGAACATCTGCACGCTTTCTCATGGAGCCAAGCCTTTTGACATGACCACCTTTTTTTTGTCTCCTATTACCCTTGTTGTCTCCACCATTCATGTGATTGTCTATGTCTTACAACGGGTAGATATGTGTCTCATCTTTCCTTTCAAAAGATGAAACTAAATTCATAAGATATGTGTCTTTTCACTATCTTTCACAACATCCACACCCTCTCCATACTCCCATTTGTTTGCTAGTCTTTACGCTTGCTAATCACATTGACTTAAAAATTTTCTTACACCTCTTCTAGCAAAATATTTTCTGCACAAATTCTAAAATCATTATCTTTTATAAAGTTGACATCTCTTTTAGGCTTTCTATCAAGCAGTTCACATATCAATCACTGATAACTACATTTATTTAAAGATTTGTGTTAAGCTGTTCACATGCCTTCAAGCACCTTTTCTATGCTTCCACATTCTATGAAATAGTTTGCATCCTTCTAGTGCTTCCAATTTTCTCACTAGTTTCACACCTACCAATAACACGTGCTAAAAAAGTGTCTAAATCCCTTTTAACCAATTTACTGCGTAAATAAATATATCTTGCAAATGGTCAAGAAATTTTCACTCATTCTATTCATGTGAATTTTCTATGATTTCACTCATTGAATAGAGTCAAATAGTCCATTTATTGAGTGTTAAATTCCATTGCTACTACACAAACACACTGGCGCTTGAAATTGGATCTTATGCCAAATTAAAGCTCGTAGAAGATATTTCTCATTGACAATAAATAATGAGATGTGTTGGTACACTTTCCACAACCTATTAGTTGTTATGAGGGTTTGAATCCAATCTGGGCATTTTGTAGATTATGTGGAAATTTGCATTGAGGAAACTCCTGTGCATTGTGATATTTTAAGTAATAGGGGTGTATGTCTATAAGCTATTCAATGCCTTTTGGAAAGTTTGAATAGGTGGAATCAATTGGCTATATTTATTCTCCCACTTGTTTTGAAGTCAATGCTAAAGTGGGTCGACTATCTTGTATTGTCATTAAATCACATTAAATTGCTATTGTCATCAACTAATGCTGCCATCAAGTCAAGCCATGATCTCCATCAAACATTCATAGCTAAGTGCAGCTATAAACATCAATGTTTCCTACTTCTAATCAAGGTTTTGCAAGGTCATTAACTATTAGTAAAACCGACATAATGCCATGCACTTGCTGCCCCAGAAAAGATTATTCACATAAATTTAACATGATTAAAACATATTCAGAACTTAGAATCCTCTAATCTTGGTATGCAAGATTGCCTTGTCTTACTTTGTGCAACTGTATGATTTGTCTTTATCATGTATTGCTAAATTTGTACACCAAAGTGTTGTTAGGGTCATTATTATTCTTTGATCAAAGATTTTTTTTGTCATTATGAATTCAAGTGAAGATGTGACCTTTAGATATCTATTTATGCATTCGATAAGGGTGAGTCACTATTTTTGTCTTTAACCATCAAGTGCAGATTTAAGCATTAAATAGAACCACAAGGTAATGCTAAATGGTTCCATTTATACTAATGGATGTGTGGAAAAAAGAGAAAATTGACATTAATGGTGTGATTACTTATCTACTTTAGCTGCTACTCATTTATAGATTTTTGCATCCATCTTTATTGGAAAGAAATCTTTCATTTATATTTTTTTTAGACATCTTTATTGGAAATGCATCTCACATTTATGATTTATTGCAGGGATCTTTATTAGGCATTATTGGTGTTTAGGACAGTGACAACCAAATTTGAATTTAGAAAGGAAGTATTTCAATTGCATAAGGAACTTACGACACAAAAACATTGGAAGCAATCTTTGAGATTTTTTGGAGTTTAAGTTGAAGATGATAAAGAATTTTTAAATGCTTATTGAAATAGCCTAGAGCCTCCATTTACTACTTTAATTTTCTATTTTAAGCCAACTAGATCATTATTTTTATTTTGTGTCAAAGTTGGATTAAAATCAAACGTTAGAAATTCACTAGAATTTGGGTTTTGAGGTCTAAAATTGAACAAAGAAAATTATCATATTTTCCTTTGGTGCTTAAAATGAATTCATCATTGCTTTGAGGCTTAAAATAAACATGTGTTTTTTGTGTTTCATAATCTCTTATTCAAAGTAATCTCATCTAAAAAGGCATATGCACTTCTCTCGTGCTTCACAATGATCTTGAGAACCAAAAGTCTTATTGATGACATTAAGTTGCATAAAAAATTTCCTCCACACTTCATTTGGGGTTTAAAAAATTGAACAAAACACTTTGCGAGTGTGAGTAAACCTATTGCATATGTTCTCCCTTTGTTTCTCAATGAAGGTTGATCAAACTATTAATATGTTTACTTGCTTTTGTCTATCCTAGATGGTCTTCCTTGGGGAAAAAGTACTCACCCAAGGGAATGACTCAACTGGTAACACTCTAAAGCCAAGAGTATTTCCAACTAGGATATAAATGTGGGTACTGGAGTAAATTCCAATATCACACGGTTATTTCGACGAGATGATCCAAAGGGGACTCGTTGTATGGGTCAATCTCTCACAAACCAAAAGTCCAAAATAAAACCCTTGTTTTAGGCCTATTAACTCATTCAATGAGATTATCAAAGTGGTGCATTGAAACCTTAGATTCCAAGAAGTTACTTTATTATGTTCGATCTTGGTTAAAATATAGAGGTTAAGACTTCATTCTTAACATACCCCATATTTTTCCTTTGGTTGCATGTAAAAATCATCTCTTCTACTACTAAAGGGCATGAGGCAAGCCCACCAAGAAAATAAAAATTAATCTGAGCTTAGATGAGATGGCCGTGAGTCACTTTGAAAACACAAGTATTTTGTAACCAAAATATTGAGGCAAACATTCAAAGAATCATCAAAATTTCAAACCCTTTAGGAGAAGCAAATATCCTTGAACAAAATCACATGTTATTGCTTGCCCTTGGGATTCGTATCCTTAGAGGATTCTAAACATTTGGATTTCATCTCAATTTTCTCGCATTTCAAGGTCAACATTACTAAACGCTTTTTCTGTCTTTGATTTCCTCGATTTCCACATAATGCATTTTGTGAGATGAAAAAGAATTAGGAAATTGGACATTCAGATTCAAAATCTAATCAAGAGCGTGTTTGTGGTAAAAAGAATCCATTGAGAAATGATTAAATCAATTGGATCCCACATATGTGCTTGGCATCTTTTGGTCATATGATTTTCATGCAAAGGTTGGTCTTTTGATTTTGAATTACTCTTAGAGAAAGGCATGTTCTTCATTATCTTGGCCTAGTAAACAAGTCCTTCCTAGATTAATTTAGATCAAAATAAATCACTTCATCCATCGAAACATTTATCATCTCCATCCCACAAACAACTTTAGAGCTTTGTAAACATCATTCTAGACTTGGGTAGATCATCAAAATCAAAATCACCTTGTTTAGTTAGGTATAGGGGAATGCATCCTTTCTCATACATTTAATTGAATTAGCAATCCTTTGAGAAAATTCATCCTAAGATCACATCCAACATCTTAGGGTTTACAAGTTCATTATCCAAATCAAACCAATCAAAAATCAAACCCTAAGTTCAGTATCATTGATCCAAAGTCCCTAAACGCTTCAATACCTTCTATATGATTTTGCTCTTTCATCCTTCATCTCATCATTGGTTCTGAACACCTTAGAGGTTCACTTTTGCAACAAGATCAAAACACAAGAAGAACATGGAATATAAACTTGATCCATACATCATGAATAATCCAAGTCAACTGCTATCAAACTTCTTAGAACATCGCATTGATTATCAACACTCACATCTATACAAACCGCATATGGATCATACTGCATAAATTTCAATAGTACAACAAGTGAGTATGCCCATATCAAAGATTGGAACACATTTCTGATGGTGGAACTCGAGTGAACTTTCAGGCTTCCTACCAAAATTCTAGCTAGTTCCTATCTCTCTTCCTGAGTACCTCCTGGTGGCCAGTCCTAGGGATCCTTACAACACCACACCTCCACCTTGCCTAGGGTCTGAATAGTTTTGAATTCTTCCACCTTGCACCAACCAACTTCCATCAAGCTATCACATAAATATTGAAAATGAGGAAACATAGAAATAATAGAGGGATAACCATCCCAAGAATGATACCAAATGAGAGCTTATGAGCCCTTATTGCAAATCCAAAACAAACCCTCCTTAATCAACTTAGCCCCTTTGTTTAGAGTCTCCCAAATCATAGAGCCTTTACCCTGGAGACAATATCAGGGAACATCAGAAGGGCTCACCCCACTAAGGTACTTATAATTGATAATTTTAGCCCAATCTTGATCCTGAAACATGTACACTAGCACCAATACAACTTAGCAACTAAAGCTTGGCCTATCAAACTAGCAGACCCGAGACCAAGAACACCCCCCTATTTTGGCCTGCACACAAATTCCCACTTCACTAAACTCCACTTTGAATTGAGAATATTACCTTCCCAAAGGAACTGATGAGCAAGGGAATCAAACTCCCTAACAAAACTAGCAGGAGCAACTTGTAAAAAGCATCTGTAAATAGGAAGAGATTGCACCACAAGTTTGAGAAAAACCACCCAACCTGCTAAAGAGAGCCACCTATGAGTCTAATGACTAACCTGTCTCCAAAATTTATCCAAGAAATCATGCTAGAAATATTTTGGCTAAGGTCCCACAATAAGAGGAATCCCCAAATAAATTAGAGGAAGACTTCCAATTTGAAATTGAAGAACATGAGCAATCCTAGCCTGGATATGGAAAGTATTGAAAAAGTAAATAGAGGACTTATTATCATTAATTTTTTCCCCAACATAGACAAATAAGTATTCAAATCCTTCCTTAGGTTCAAAAATTAATTTATTTTGGCCATACCCATTAGAGTAGTGTCATCAACAAATTAAAGATGAGACAACAACTACAATAGGATACCCCAACGTCGCCCCTGAATCAGGCCTTGATCAACACAATACTTGATAAACCTTCCCAACCCCTCAACGATAATGATGAATAGATATGGTGACAGAGGATATCCTTTCCAAAGACCCCTAGAAGCTCCAAATAGTTATGAAAGCTCCCCATTGATAAGCATCAGAAATGAATTAGAAGTCACACAACTCATGATCCAATCAACCCACTCTATGTCAAATCTAAAACCTAAGAGAACCTTTTGTAAGAAGGCCCATTTGACTCTATCATGAACTTTTTCCATATCAAGTTTGATAAACATAGCCTTATCCTTAGAGACTGCCATAGAATGAATAGCATTAATAGCTATAACAACCCCATCCAAATTCTTCCTACCTACCAAAAATCAACCCTACTCATTGGAGACCAAAGAATTAATCCAAGGCTTAAGCCTTTCCAGAATTAGTTTAGTAATGATTTTATAAACCACATTCTAAAGGGAAATGGGGCAGAACTAATCCAATGAACAAGCACCTTCCTTCTTTGGAATAAGAGTAAGAAAGGTGAAATTCATGGCCTTCAACATTTCCTTATTCCTTTGAGACTCTTGAACAACCTCCAAAAGATCCACCTTGATAATCTCCCAAAAAACATGAAAAAATTCAATAGGAAAACCATTAGGACCTATGGATTTACCTTTTCTCATTTGGAACATAATAGTCTCCAATTCATATAAATGAATAGGTCATAAAAGAGCCTCATTCGTCTCATGAGTTACCAAAGAAGGAATACAAGCAAGAATAAAATTTTCCTCAAAACTCAGAGGGGGAGAGTCCTCAATAAAAAGAGTTGAAAAAAACTTGGAAACCTCCTAAGAAAAATCATCTTGAGAAGAGAGTTGAATTCCCTTAGAAGAAACCAAAGAGCTTATGAGATTACCATTTCTTCTTGCAACAATAGAGTGATGGAAGAAGGTGGTATTTCTATCACCCTCCTAAAGCCAATCAATTTGAGAATTTTGCTTCCAAAATATCTCCTCCCTCAGCTCCCATTCCTCCAGAGCCTTAGAATCCTTAACCTCTTCCCTACTGAACTCAATCATGATGCCAATGTCATGAATCTAGTAGGTGGGTGATCCCACAATAGTGGTTTACAATTTTTGGCCAAACTAGACACCGATTTTTTTTTTAAAACTAAATCTTCACTTTCAGGCACCTGTAGCAGCTAAATTGTGAGGAATTTGAAGATGATGCAAACTAGAGTTTTGTGAAATTTTTCAGATTCCTAAACATATTTTTTTCAAAATTTTTGAAATTAGATTGCACTTTTTCCATCTCCCTTTTGAAAACTAGTTTTTTTCAAAACAAACATTTTTTAAAAAGTGACGCCATCGATATAATGTACAATTTTTTTTTCCATGAATGATAAAATTCTAATTATTTTAAATTTAGCTTTGTAACTCGATATCTAGTGCTTCCACTTGTTTATATAGTTTTATTTAATATTTTTTCAATCAAGTTTCAAAGTCAAACCAATTACAATTCGTATTATAGTGTGGATCAGAGATAACATGTAAACTTTTTTGTATGTATCAAAATTCAATATTTTTTTTGTTGCATCAAGGACTTCAATATTTGGTGCACTCATTTTATTTTATTTTTTGATAATATGCTATTTTTCCACATGTATAGAATAGAGAGCTTGATTTTCAATGGAAAACCTATGTTTAATAAAAATAAAAAAGCAAATACATAATAAAACCAAAACATATTAAAATTATATTGGTTGGATAGATCGTTCAGAGGACTACCTGATTTCAAATTGGTTATGTGAAGTATCCACCATTTCAAGTATCATTAAACCGAGCTCAAGTGTAAAAAATTTAGGTTTTTTCCGGGCTAGCTGCAAAAATTAGGGAAATGGGGGGTTTGCTCGAACCAGGGGGTTTGAGCGAACCCCCTCCCATAAATTGTTTTTCATTTGAATTTTTTTAGTGCATGCATTCAATGGGTTCACTTCAACCCTTTTTTGGTTCGTTTGAACCATCTAGTTGTACAAACCCCCAAAATTTAAAACTTTTCCATGGGGTCATTTTTTACAAGTTTTCCTTCCTCATTTGAATTATAAACCACTTATGTGGGTTTACACAGGTGATAGAGTCCAAATGAGCTTGAGCTTCCAATTTATTATGATGAAGATTTCCAAAACATTGAATATTCCACTTCTTAGGTCTATATGTCAGAAACTGTAATCTCTTGATGAAGGTATACATATTTGTACCATAGGTGGGTCTCTGCTTATGCCACCATTCATTCATCAACTCATGGATAGAAGGATCCCATAACCATGTGAGTTAGAATTTGAAAGAAGGATTCATATAGAATCTGAAAGGAACAATTAAAACTTTAATCAGCCAATGATTTGAACCTCTCCAATCCAAGATCTTTGAGCTAGTATTCCAATTCTCCCCAACCTAGAAATAGGAGACAAGAAATCTATCAAGCCTCTGAGAGATAGCAACATCACCACACCTTTGATTGTTCCAAGTTAAAATATAATTATTAGGTCTCACATCAATAAGATTCAAACTAGCCATGTTGTCAATAAGAAGTAGGATAGTCAGGTCAAGCTTAGCAATACCCCCTCTCTTCTCTTATAGGCAAGAAACAACATTAAAATCTTGAGCCATAATCCAAGGATGCCAAGGATCAAGAGAGTGGACATAACTAAGATGATTCCAAAGTTGGGACTTACCCATCAGATTAGTGGGAGCATAAACATTAGTGAAAATAAAAGATTCACCAGACTCCAAGCTTGTAGCAATCATAGAGATGGAAGAGCGACTCGTGATATCTACAGCATAGAGCAAGGACCTTTCTTGGATCCCGATGGAGCTCCCCAAAAATTTACAATTTCTAAATAGCACATGGGCTTATTCATCATATCAATCCCTTTTCCCCATGGTTTGAATAGGGGTTTGGCTTAGAAAACCCTCTATTATTCTAATTCAATGTTGATTTTCCCTACTAGTTTCATGTTTTCCAAGTTTTCACTCAAACCATCATATGCATTCAATCACTAGCCCATTTGGTTTAGAGAGATTTTCATCGAGTTTGTCACCTACTTTAATGTTTTTTCTTAATGTTGGGCTCATAAATATTTCTCTAAGTGACTTAAGATTAAGTCATTCATCATCGAGGGTTAAACCATCATTTGCCTAACAATGGCCCCTTCTTCAATGCTAACCTTTCCATATGTGCAAGTTTAGAGATCTGTGATTGTGGGAAATAATCCTAGCCATACCCCGCTAGCTCGTGTTTGTTAAATGCCAGCTAGTTATGTTGTAAGAGGATCACAAGATGAGGATGTGTGTCCTTATATGAATGTGGGTCTTGGTCTCCACTTTCAGGTTTACTGCCCATGGTTCCAAACCAACATTTAGGATCAAGCGCAAGGAATAATATTGGTCATTCCCTGCTAGCCCACGAAGAAAAGATGAATGCTTGTTAAAGGTTGCAAGAGTGGCGAGATCTTGGCACATGGATTAATCCACCAATTAGTGAAATGGGTGAGACCACTAACAGGTGAGGTGTCATTTTATTTGGATGAATGCTATTGGTTGAAGATGAACAAGCAAAGAACTATTGAAATTCAAACTTAGACAACTCAATGTAATCCGTTTGATCTACCATCTCATCAAAGGATCGATAGATGACATTCAAAATAAATAGACATGCACATGATAGCCATTTAGTTCTACAACCAGTAAGCATTAATGGTATGCTCTTTATGGGAGCGATCAAATTAATCTCTATGTGTGTGGAAACTTAATTACCAGTAATCATAAAGCATAATATGTAGAATTCCATGTACTTGGGAAATAAACAATGAAAATATGCACGCCAATGAATTACCACCAATTCACACGTGTTTTTTCTTTTGGAATTGTTGGTTGTTATCATCACATCACTCAATAAATATAGGAGGAATGACAACTAGTTTTATCATTTGCATTTAACAGTTAGTAATTTTTTGAATTTCAGCTAAGTGAATAGTGTTTGATTGCAAGCTCAAGAAGTTTTCAAGCATCAAAATGAGTAAGTTTGTTGCTGCTAGAGTCCCAATTAGGAGGTCACCAAGGTTTAGTGCAAAGAAAGAGCATGATTGTTTTGATGAGAAGGAATCCAATGTACCTAAACATGCTCCTATTACAGAGGAGAAGGTTCTTGTTGATAAACCTTCACTTTTCCCTATCAGGTGTAGCAAGAGGCTATTGTACCAAAGTGTTGCCACTGGGAAGATAGAAGAAAAGGGAAAAAATCACACCTTGTTTGCATCCAAAGTTTCCAGGAGCGTAAAGTATGGATGTGGTTCATATAGATGACAAAATTCTCCCATTGCAATCACAGATAGTTCTTTAGAGAGCAATACAAAGACAAACTTGAGCTATGAATGGTATCTCATGATGTAGACTTCAATTGCTGCCCCAAGAACAAAAGTGTTGTCATTCACGCCAATGTTTGTGCAGACTTCGAGTGGGCAAGGTGGCTCTCTTCCAGGAAAGGACAAGAACTAGGAAGAACATGAAGTTTCCTCTCCTACTACTACCACAAAGTGGAGCGGGTGCGTATACCATGGCTTGAGCGCTGGTGTTGGTCTTTTGTAATGAAATTGCTTTCTGGGTTGTTGAATTTTGTGGTGAGGATGAAATTATGTGTTGGTTGTTCTCACATTTTGGCATTGGTGAGTTTTATGTTGAATGTGGACAATCAAAATTGGTTTTTGTGATGAATGTGCTAACCACAGATGTGGGTTGATTGGTTATGTTGATGGTTAATGGCTACTTTTGGCAGTATTAGAAAATTTTGATGGTTACACATTTTTCCTCCCCTTTTGGGCAAATGATTGCAGATTGTATTCTGGGGTAATTTTGAAATGAAATGCAAATTATTGTGAAATGATACATCTAAATTGTAATTACATTTCAAACTAGAAGCTTGTTTTCTCCTCATGCTATAAAAGGAATTCATGGCTCATTTGCAAGGGGTTTTGGTCTTAAATTTCTAGTCGGGTATATGTCTGGGTAGGATAATCGAGTATAGAAAGAAATTAATGAATAGAGAAATTTTTTGGTTTTGGCTCTGAGGCATGTATGTAGTGATCTTAAATATTTTTAGAGTAATGAATGATATCAAAACAGATCTATAATTCTAATGTATGTACTCTCCTTCTATAGGTGGTTGCAAGTTTTGAATGAAATATCAAGGATATCTTTGTTCATCCTCGAATATTTTTCTGAATGTGTGCCTCTATTTCTGCTTTGATTCATGGAATCAATTAAAATACTTAAATAGAGCCATAAATTTGCAATAATTTACAAAGGATTTGCTGAAGGGTATGTGTAGGATCATGATGGGCCAAAAAGTGGCGATCTGATGGGTATTTGTAGGGTATGTGGCTGACGACTTTATTTTAACCAAAATTGATGAAATGGAAAGAGTTTTTAAAGGAGATTCTCAGCTTTCCACCGATATAAAGTATGCTTTACTTTGAATTTAATAAATAATTATTATTCATTTTCTATTTGAATTATGACTAAAGTCCTAATTGATGGGCTAATCAAAAAACATCTATAGCTTTCAAACCATATCACATTTTTGGAATCCAAAACATGCATCACATTCTATGCTTTGTATACTATAGGATTAAAAAAAGAAAAATTGAATTTCATGAATTTTTGACCAATTTAAGGTAGTCAAACATACGAGTTTTCATATTTTTTAAAATTTGTAATAAGAAATTCATAATTAATTATTTACTTGGGAAAAAATTACAAAAAAATACATATCACATCAGAACATGAGTCCTATACTTATGTCTAAAATCTTATAAAAAAAACTATTATTATTTTATTCCGGTTAGGGTGGTTAGACAGACACCTACTTCTTATTGTTTCCCTGAATTTTAAGTACTCAGCATTGAAATTTCAATTTTTCACCAAATATATTTTATTTTTTAAAACCTAGTAGTTTAGAACCTATATTCAATTTACTACAAATTCTATGCTTACATATTTTTGAAGTAATATGGATAACTTATTCAAATTTTTACGTCAAGTTGCCTAACTCTGATTTTTCTAAATTTTTTGTTACTTAAGGGATTATTTTTTTCATGATGATCCTGCACATACCCTAAGCAATTATGTATTAGAAACTGCAAGCTCCATGATGCAATGTATTGTGAGATTTTTCCATTATTATTAGAGTTAAATATTCATTTCTATATTATTGGTTGTTGTGTATGTGACTTTGATGCCCAATTTGACAAGACACTAGTCTATTTGCTAAATATTTACATCAAAAGTGTATTAATTGCCTATCTAGTCACTGATTTGGAATCAGAATGCAAATCCATTTTTAAATTAATCAATCATGAGGCATGTGTGTGGAGTAATTTGAAATAACCCTTGGTTCCTAGTCAGTGAGTTGTGGTTTGCTCAAATATAATCCAATCTTTCAGTAATCTGTGTATATTTTCTCCTCATAGGAATTAATCTGTGAATTAATGTGTTCTACTATGTATGAACCAAAATGAACACAATATGTGCACCCTCCTAGGTTCCACAGAGCCTAAAGTGTAAAAGATTTCATTCTTCAACTGAATCTTGTTAGTTGGCCATTCATTTTAAGGGTCTTGAGTATAGGAGTTGGCTACTCTTTAGAGATTCTTTAGGTGTACTAGAAAAAACACCAACATATCCCACAAAGAAGCCACACCTCTAGAGCTACCAAAAGCACCAATACATTGACAACACCCATGAGACCAAACACAAAAGCTCTATCAACATACTATCCACTAATATCTTAGTTTCGTAAATAAAAACAACATTAGGGGAGTGACAACCAATCATTTCTTGAAAAGCATTTTGTCTAGGAGTGTTATTCAAAACCCTTACTTACCATGAAATAACAATCATTTATTGGGATGAGAGAAATAAAAGTCCAGGGTTTTGACCAATCGAGATTCCACCAAAGTCTTACCCATCAACTTAACCTTCTCAAGGTCTTTCTTGTGGTCCACCTTCAAAACTTTCTTTGGTGGTCACTTTTTTAGAGTCTTTTGTTGCAAAACAAAAGCCTGCATAGCCCCACCTTTTTTTCTTGAATCAAAGGCTCAGTCACCTATGAAGGAAGAAACTACCACTACTTTATCATCCTTTGAAATAGAATATCCATCAAGCTTTCAAGCATCCTACTGTTGAGGAGGAACATTCATTTCCATCTAACCATCCTCCAACTAACCAACCTCCATTTGACCAGCCTCTATCTAACCAACCTCCATCTGACTGACCTACAAGTTCACCCCAACTGAGTCCTAATTCCCAATTCCTTCATCCTCTTGTAGTATCACTTCCAATGAACCAATTTCAGGAGGAATCCCAAATGGGATCCCCTCTTCCTGAACCAAATCATCCAAAGCTTCAATCTAATTAAATATCCCACCATCCTGTCTATCCTTGAAATTTCTCTTTTGACACTTCCCCTTATTATGAGGCTTAACAAGAACAAATCTATCCATATCTGTAGCCCCCTCTACCATAGGAACCTTACCATTATCATTCAATTAGAAGAATTCTTAGAAGAAGCATTTTCTACAATAGCTACCTAGTTAATTTGAGGGAATCTCCTTTTCAAGTGTCTATATTCATGATATAAATATGACAACGAAAAGGATGAGTTTACTAATCAAGTTGTTGAACCAAAGAAGAGGATCCAACACAAAATTCAATAGAATCAAGAAAAGGATTATTGAAGTCAACTTCAATAGAAATTTGAGCATAAGCTCGATTACCTTTTTTTCCAAAGTTTGTTGGGTAGGTCCAACTAGTTTTCTAAGCAATCGTGCTAACATATGCAAAATATCACTTCTCTAGAATTTCAATGGGAGTCAAGACAGACGAATCCAAACTAGAACCCTTGTAGGAAGTTCTTTAACAGATTTGAACCCCTCATGCCAAGGTTTGATGAAGAGCCCCAATCTGGTTGTAGAAATATGGGCCACCTTCAAAATCCTTATTCCTATCTACCATGCATAAAAAGAAAGCCAAAAAATAGTTATTGGCATCCAACATTATCTCGAAATCCCCCTCTGGATTCCAAACTCAATGAATCCAAAATTCCAAAGCCAACAAAAAAAGGAGAAGACCCATGAATTTGTAGATTAAAGCATGATTTCACAAATAGGTGATATCCTCTATAGTAGAGTCTGACTAAATCACCAAAATAGGACGATCCTAGCATTACTCTAAGCACCCATTTACCTTTTTAATTCTTGAAAAACCTCCCTTTGAAGAAGGCCCTTCACCATTTGAATTAATTTTAGAAACCTCCATAGCTAAATCCAAACCAAATACCAAAGCTCACAGTCTAGGCACCCCTTAGGCACCAAAAACTACTAGCAGGAAAAAAAAATGCACCCAAGAGGGCACACAACAAGAAAAAAAAAACACCCTACCACCCTTTAATCTCCCCACAAATGGAGAGTAGGCGCAAAGAGGAAAGAATCCCTATAGAAAGATCTGCCCACCACGCAAACTGCCACACACAAATGCAATAGAGGGTGATGCACAACCACCAACTACAAAGCAGAAACTCATGAACTAGACAAATATCACCCCCTAGAATCTAGAAAAAACCCCCACTCAAGAAAAGTTCCTTACGAAACAGATCTACAGACATGCAAAGGAAAAATGAGACATGCATGCCGCAACCTGTCACAGGCTATGAGCCCACACTAGCAATGCCAAAAAGCTCCCATCCATTCTCCTCAATCTTCTTCAAATAAAAAATATACTTTCCCTCTTTTATCATGTCAATTTTTTTCCTAAAAGGATTTCTCCACATAAATCTAGTGTCATATTTGTTTGTTGACTTTTCTATTATGGTAAATGTGTTATTGCATAAATATAATTAGATTTGGTAATCATATTTTTAGATTTGAATACACATAAATAAGTTAATATTGCAACTTAATTTCACCTTGTTTTCAACATGCCTTTTCCCCAAGAATACAGATAATTCTCTTTTTGAAGGTCATTCAAAGGATAAAAAAAGGTCTTCCTAAAAAAATGAATCTCAAACTGGCGTAAAAAGGCTCACGATTAAGGTCAAGTATAGTGTAGGTCTCCTATTTCTTTGTTTTGTGTTATGATTGGTGTTCTTAGTTGTTACACTAGTATTCCTTATTTCCTTTTTATCTATTTCTTGGTGTGGTTTTTTCAAGCTTTTATGGAACACCATCTTCCTACTATATTTATATTTGACGCTTTATACACATTCCAAATTCTACTGAGAATATTTTCTTCAATCAAACATGGAAATAAAAAATTTCAATTATGGGCATTCCTCCTTCCATGGTTAGTGCTTCCTTTAATAAAAAATCAAAATACAAATTTACATACAAATTATTCCAACAATCTTGGTAGGAACTTAAGTTGTATTATAACCCTTTTTTCCTAAATATATTAATAACCTGCATGTTTTTTACCTAATTAGTAAATAAACTAAAATCTTATGTTAGGAAAGATGTGGAATCCTTCCTATACATGAAATGTGAATTTGACTTGGTACTTAAGTGGCATAACCATGCGATTTAGGTTCCATTGTTAATTACATTGTTCAAATTTAGATAGTCTAACATTGATGTAGCTACAAGTTTATCATTGGATTTGATATGGCTTTGTATTTTCCATTGTTGGAACTATCAAATAAAATATGAATTTTCTTCAAAAGTAATTTTTAACTTCTTTAAATTTTAAACTTTTTAAGCTTTTTTATTAGATCATGGCTCTAGATCCTATCAATTTAATAATAGAATTTTGTAATTATAAAATATCTTATTACAAAAATATAAATCAAATAAAAAATATATTTATTATTTACTTTTGAGAACTCGATAAAATAAATATTTAATAAACATTTTATTTAAAGAAAATTAATAAATAATTATTTATTTTGTTGAGTAAAATTTATGATTAAATTAAATATCATAAAATTAAAATATTTCTTATAAATCTAATAAAATATTAAATAAACTGTTAGTAATTTTAATTTAAGATTCTAATTCATAAGGAAAATATCTAAGCCTAAAAAGGTTGTGTGTAAGGATGTGCATTGGAGTGGATGAGGGAATAATATCTGAATTATACTCTCTATCACATGATATGATATCAAAATCCTTTAATTTTCTTATTGTATTCTTAATGTTAATTTCTATAACCCAATAATAGATTAATTTCTCAATAAATTCGCAAAACAAAAATCTAATTTATAGCAATTAATACAAGTGGGTTAATTAACAACTAATAAAAATGGAAGAAAAATAATAACAAGCCAATCACAAATAGACAATAACATAGATATACTCAAGAAACCCTAATGTGGGGAAAATCCTTCAAATGTTGGATCTTCTATTCATCCTAACAACAAACTTTTCTTTCGAAAATACAATATTAGTTTGCTATAACAATCTTACCTATATAGAGCCCTACTAATTTACATCAATGTGTAATGAAAGAAACTTTCCTTAAATTAATTAGCATATCTTATACATAAAATCACTCTCGTTCTTTCTTATCTCAACCTCAAAAACTTGGAAACATTCTAAGAAATAAATTCAAAATTTTACTATTGTTGAAAATCCAACTCAAGTTGCTAAAAAAAAACTCTACATTCCACCTTTTGAGCTACTAAAAATCAACACTCCCTCTTAGCGAGGAAGATGTTCTACACAACACCTAACTTATCCTTGAAGAATTCAAACTTTCTCTTCATCAAGGCCTTCATCAAGATATCTTCTATTTGTTCATCTGTAGGAATGTAATGGAGCTTCACTGTCCCCTTCTCCATACAATCTCTAATGAAGTGGTACCTTATCTCAATGTGCTTTGACTTGTCATGAAACCCCAAATTCTCAGAGAGTTTGATACAACTCTAATTATCATAGTAAATGACTATAGGATCTAGCTCCTGACCAAAGAGCCCAACTAGAAGTTTTCAAATCCAGATAGCCTCACATGTAGCCATACTGGCTGCCATATACCCGACCTCTACAGAACTTAGCACAACTGACTTATATTTCCTCTTGTACCAAGAGACTACTCCTGATCCCAAACTGAAGCTGCACCCTAAAGTGCTCTTCCAATCAGTTCTATTGCCTTCCCAATATGCATCAGTAAACCCCTCGAGCTTCACTCCATCCTACTGAACATACTTCAGCCCATAATCAACTATGCCTTAGAGATATCTCAAAACATGCTTCGCAGCTATCTAGTGCACATGTTTAGGTTCCACCTTAAACTGATTGAGTAAGTTCACTGCAAAACAAATTTATGGCTTGGTGTTGACCAGATACATAAGAGAGCCTATCAACTATTTGTATAAAGTTGGGTCCACTGCCTCTGATCTGGAAGCATCAATCTTCTTCCAATTGTTCATAAGAGGAATTTAAATGGGCTTATAGTTCTCCATCCTAAATCTCTTCAAGATATCAATTACATACTTCCCTTGTCCAAGGAATATCTCTCCCCCTTTCTACCACAACTCCAGTCCTAGAAAGTAGTGCATCAACCCCAAGTCCTTCATCTCAAACTCTCCTACAAGATCCTTCTTATAGTGTGCTATGAGCTCCTTTGATCTTGTGAGAAATAGGTCATCAACATATAACACTAATATGAGAAGTTCTCCCTTCACTTGAACATAGTACAGGTTCAGATCCACCTCACTCATGATGAAGCCCATGCTCTACAAGTAATAGTCAATATGTGAATACATTGCCTTGGGAGCCTGCTTGAGTCCATACAATGCTCTTTTCAACCTGCATTCATGAAAATCCCTCCCATGTGCTTCAAATCCTTTTGGTCATGGTACTACCTCCCACACACTATTCTTCATGATGGAAGAATACTCTTCCACCATGGCATCCCTCCATATTTGGTGTTGGGACACCTCTTGAAAGCTAGAAGGCTCCACTTCAATTAATTTACTCATAAGTGTTGGAGATAATTAGAATAACATATAGGATCCTTTCTTTTTCTAACTGAATCTTGTGGATCACCAACATATTCCTAGGCCTCTCTCAGTGTCTTCTCAGTCACCTTGTTTCTCCTCTTCTTGATAATAGGAATATGAGGCTAAGGAATTATTTTTTCCTCCTTCTACCCTACCTGCTTGTTGTGCTCTCCAACTTGCGTGACTAAAGTTTGAGGAATTTTTGTTTCCTTAATTGTGGGTGATTGCTCCTGCTCATTCATCAAGTTGCTACACTTTTGAAGAGCCCTCTCTTTCTCGAACTTCACATCTTTTGGAGCCATTATTTTCCTAAGAGCAGGAATGTAAACCCGATAAGCCTTAGAAGTTTCACTATACCCAACAAGGATGCCCTTCTCTATAGTAGGTTCCAACTTGGTTCTCTTCTCAATATAAATGTGACAATACATAAGGCATCCAAAGATGTGAATGTGCCCCAAATATGGTTTCTTACTAGTGAACGCCTCTTATAGAGTCAACTTTCCCAACACTTTGTGAGGGCTCCTATTCTACAAATACACAACTGTATTGCAAGCTTCTTCCCATAAGAACCAAGAAAAATCCTGATCATGAAGCAAGGCCTTGGCTGCTCCAACTATAGCCCTATTTTTTCATTCAACAACCCCATTCTACTGAGGGTTGTATGGAACTACCAACCCTTTCTTGATACCTTCCCGATCACATAAATCTTTGAAGGAATTTGAGGTATACTCACCTCCGTTATCAAAACTCATTATCTTGATCTTCCTCCTTGTTTGGTTCTCCACGAGAGCCTTAAACTCTTTGAACCTACTGAAGACCTCATTTTTATTCTTTATAAAATACATCCATGTCTTCTTGGAGAAATAGTCAATGAAAGTAACACAATACTCATATCCATTCAAGGATTATGTTGGCATGGGCCCACACACATGTAAGTGTACGATATCTAAAATCCCTTTAGATCTAGGGTCGCTACTTGGAAAATTGGTCTTGGCATATTTCCCAAGAGCCCAACCCTTGTACACCTCATTCTTTTATGTCTTCATCTTAGGAAACCTTGTCACTATTTCCTTAAGAATATTAAGTACTCCATGGTAAAGATGAGACATCCTCCTATACCATAATTCTCCTAGCACTTTACAGCCACTAACCAACACATGTAATGGCTCAAATTGTAATCAAAATAAGTTGTCATGTCTGACTCAAATAAATTTTGCAACCATGGAATCCTTGGGACAAATATAGACTTTTCCCCTCTCAAAAATCATGATGTAACCCTTGTCTTCCAAAGTAGAAACTAAGATTAAATTCTTTGTCATGCCAGCGACATACAACACATCCTCCACCAACAAGGGTTTGCAAGACTCCCTCTAAAACTTAATGATGCCAATACCAGTTGCATGGTACTTGGCATTGCCTCCGAGGTCAATATAGAAATTCAACTTCTTCTCCTCTAACTTGGTTAAACATTCTCTAACTCTCGTCATGTGGCAAGAAGCCCCATTGTCAATATACCATACCTTGTTGGCAATTGAACTTGAGAGAAAAGAAATGAGTAAAAACCAATTTTCAAATCATGTTGCAAACTCATCCACCTTTGTTGTAGAGACAACTTGCTTCTTTTGCTTGTCCTTATTTTTCTTATTCAAACATTGACTAGCATAGTGACCCATTTGATGGCATCAAAAATATTTTATCTTGCTTAGATCTTCTTCTTCCCACTCTTGGAAGAAGAACCTTTCATTTTCCCTTTATTAGAATTATGCTTACCCTTGCTTGCAAGAGCAAGATTTTCTTTGTCTTGACCCTTCTTCGTCTAATCTCCTCTATGAGCACCTTCATAGATCTCCTCTTGAACATAATCATCCAAAAGCATCACTTAATTATGTAGTTGATCTCTACCAACAATACACTTGACAAACACTTCCTAGTGCTTTGTAAAACCATTCAAGGCTATACACACAAACTCATCTTCATCAATCGTCTCTCTAAGGGAAATTGGCTCATCCCTGACTTGTGTCATCTTGAACAAGTAATAGGTCACACTCTCACCATTGGAAATCTTGGTATTATGCAATTTTTCCTTTAGCATCATCTTATGACTCTGATAATCACTATGATAAAGTCTTGTGAGCATATCCCACATTTATCACATATTTATTTTACTTTTCCTATGCTCACATGAGGGCATGTGATTTATACCATCATCATTTGTTATTTTGGAGGTGGGAACAATAATGTAAAGGTTTGATTGAGGAAAATTCATATACAACACAACCTTTTCCATCCTTTCATGTGTGCAAGTAAGATCCAAAACTTTTATCAACAAGTTGCAAAAGAGAAAATGTCCTACTGTGCTAAAGAGATTTAGCATCTAAACACCCCAAAACAACCACACTAGGGTTCACATGCCCCATTCTCTCTATTTCATACTCAAATTTCATTTTTAGGTGCCCCTCTATTTATACATTCCAAATTTATATTTTTTTGTAATTTTTCTATTCACCTGTGCAATCATTTATATTTCTAGATCTAGATTTTAAGTCAATTAGTTTAATTAAATCGAACATTAAATCTAACCTCTTTGTAAGAAAGGAGAAAAAACCCTAGTAGATTGGCTCTCCTCTAAATTTTGTCATCGAATCATGATAACTATAGTCAAGAACAAGTAAAAAGTTGATAATTCATTGTGATAGAGCAATAAATTCAAAGGAAATACCAATTTCATAGACACCTTCAAAAAATGAGAGAATCCAATGCTCTTTCACCGAAGAGAAATATATGTTGAATATGAGAAAATTTACACAATGTACAAAGTGCCTTAAAAAGGCATAAAAAGTAGGTGATGGGTGAGGAACTTTCCAGCATGGGAAAAACTACCTGATTTAATGAATGCATAGTTAATCTTTAAATGCAAGCCTAAGTAAACTTAAGCATAAATATAATTTACTCTAACACCCCCCTTAAGTGCAACTTAGGGAGAATGTAGAAGAAAAATGTAGATGTAGTATGGGTCTCAACTACACAACCATGTTAGGTACCCATTTACAATGCAAAAATAAATCTCTCGCAACCAGAGAAAAGGAGAAAAACCCTATGGAAAAAAACCCCTCTCCAAAAGAGAGAAAAGAAAAACAAAAATGATGCATGGATGGAGGACTCAGTCACACCCCCAAGGACTACATACATTAGATATATACAATCAATGGCCCCCCATAAGAGGGAAAGAGATAGACTATATATCCCCCCCACAATGTGTAATCACCTACAAAAATGGTAAGTGTTTGAAGAAAAAACATGATCCAATGTTGACAAACAACTTGTATCCCTTTCAAAAGAAACAAAACCAAATACAAATCTAGGTAGTCTTCCCAAAGAAGCATGAAAATGTATGATGGTGCCTCTGAGATTAGCTCATGTGTCACCAAAACCTTGGAAGATGATGCCACAAACTAGTCAAGAACATGCCCAATCACAATAGAAGGTGACAAACAAGGTACTACTGGAAACTGATGTTGAACAATAGCCAGAGACTAAAATGGGGTGACAATAGTTTTACCACAACTATCATCAAATACAAGGGATATACCCTCAAATGTGTCCTCCAAATATGAAATATGAGATTCTACGAGCAAGCAACCAATGTTCAACAAATGTGAATCCTGATCAAGAAGAAAATGAAATGTAGGTGATGAATCACTAGATCTACACAATGAATCATCAACACAAAATGAATGATCCTATAGAACAGGAATGAATGGAGTCTCAATCAATGACTCTAGACAATGAATCACTGAAGGTGAAGGTACATCAACTATTTCTGATGGGGAAGAATGAGCATCTGAAGAACCCTCATCATCCTCATCTGAAGACTCAAAGTAATCCAAAACTTCAAACTCCTAGATAGTATCATTATCATAGGGTATCATTTTTGAATAATGAAGAGGCAAATGACAATCTGAAACAAGATCATCTGGGAATGGCTGAATATCAAGATCTCCATGTATTTCCTAGATTTTAATCCAAAGCGTATATGGACACACTAAATGATCAACATCATCTAAAGTGGCATCATTAGTATTTATTTTAATAACTCCTAGGACATGATCCCTTTTTGCAATTCCATGAAAACTTCTTACTATCAGTAGTAGGAAGGGGAACAAGATTATATAGATATGAAAAAAGATGAAGCCATCTCAAGTGATTCAATATACCATCTCTCCATTGTGTATAGTTTCTCCTTTCCAATATAATCATAGTAGGATGAAAAGAAAACCCCATAACAACTATGAAAAATCTCCAAGAAAGCAAAGAAAGTAACCTTCAATAACAAATAGAAACTCCCAAAAATTACAAATGAAGGGAGACCAATATCAAACTTCAATAGATTAAAAGCACCACCAAATAGAAAAAAATGAGAGAAATTCCTCAACCACTACAAAGATGGTGAAAATACCTCCCCATTGATATATGGTTTGCAAAAATTGTCCTTCGTTTGCAAAAGATATACACAAATTAAAAAAAAGGCCTATAGAGGCACTTTTAGAATCTTCAACGGCTCTTAATCACACCATATAACCACCACAAGCATCCTTGGCAGCAAAAAAATGAGCCCAACCAATCAAGCCTCACAAGCTGTCAAGAAAATAGGGCACAATCACCGAGCACTGGAACCACCATCAAGCAAGATAATCTCTTGTGACACTCATGTTATCAATTAGATATGCACCCTATGCCAAGCTTGCATAAAACCTAACTATATTTTGACACATGGAAACCTTCTTCAAATGTGAGTAATCTGAGTGAAGAAGGAATCTCCAGAGTGAGCTGGTTCTTTGAATGATAATTCCTATTCTATATGATTTTTTGAGGTAAAAAGTTAGAAGAATAAACTGGATTTGAAACTTATGACTGAAATTCTATCACCTAGAATTATTGACCAACATTAAGAAGATTCCTGATAATAAGTCAATCTCACCACCTCTTTAAAACTTGATTTTCACAATCTCACAACACATATAACCCAAAAGTGATTTGTACAAAGGTTTAGAATAAACACAAGGCACAACCTGAATTAGCATGCAACTCCTACAAATCACTTAACAATAGTAATACAAGAAAAGGATTCAATAGATTTGAATCACAAAACACATCAAAATACTATTACAAAATATGAACAACAATTCGGAAAGGAACTTTGTTGTTTTTATTGAATGAAGGAAACTCTCAAAAAATTTAGTACAAAACTGCTTACAAGCTCTCAGAATGAACAAGAGAGGACGAAGCAAAAAATTTTGAACTAAGAAAAACTCTAAGTTTTTCCCCAAAATATAACTCTCCAAACCCTAATCTGAGCTCAAGAAGAAAGCCTAGAAAGAAGCATCCAAATTTGCATCATCTTGTGTAATAAAAGTGGAAACTCGCACTTTTAGCATGTCCATCCCGAAAAGCATCTAAAAACAGGTCCATTTTTCTTTGAAAGAAAAACAAACACCTCATCTTCACCCCATGTATCTCAAATTTTCCCAATGAAAAGTCAACCACTACTACTTCCACAAAACTGCTAAAAATAGCAAACGAAATAAACAATTTATAAAACATTGTTTTAATGTTTACTTTACAAGACATCTGCAACTTTATTCTTCTCAACTTGACCTATTTTTACAATTAAGATTTTAGAAATCTTTGCAAAATATTACAAACTTTTATATCTCTCTACAATTTGATTTTTCTTCTAAAAAATCATAAAAATATAAGGGTAGATTTTATTGTTGACCCCTAATTGATTTCTATAAAATCAATCAAAATTAAGCCTAAGGAATGATTTTTTTTCCCTAAGGCATAAGCATTGACATTAAAATAAAATACCTAAGGTAATTTAGACTATGAAATATTCTATCAAAACCTAGTCCTAAAGACTTAGGCATATGAAGTCAAATGAAAACCTAAGGCAAATGAAGATTTTCGGCCACATGGTATATTTGACTTGGAAATTTGATATTTCAAAAAGCTTGGGTAATTGTCCGTAAGCTGAATTAGGGTTAATAGAAACCCTAAGAACAAAACATAGAATGACCTAAAATTTTGGCCTCATTTCACACTTGGTGTTTTTGAAGAAAGTGTTCTTTGTTGGGAAAATGGCACAACCACCATAGAGCTAAGGTTTGAGTAGAAAAATGAAAAATCCATGGTTGTCGATGCTTCTGTAGGTTGAAATTTACCAACAAATGAAGGTAGTTGGTCTCCAAGCCATTTCGTGGCTTCTTCCATTTTCTGAGACAATCTTTAGGCCTCAAGGTCGTGGGTTTTAACTATAATAATGATAGCTCCTGGTGTATTTTGTTCATGCTTGCTTTGTTTTTTGTTGATCTCTCCTATTCGGTTGCCATGGGAGACTTGTTTGAAGAATTTTAATGAAGATTTGTAATGGCTCAGTCACGGGCTTAAGTGGCTCTTCTTACAAATCATGGTAAGCTTTAAATATCCCTTTCATTTTCCTTGCATTTTCCTCCTAAATAAAAACATATAAAAGCTTTACTTTTGCAAGAAAAAGATGAACATTGAGAAAAAGATGCAGGCCATTGTACAGACTGTGAGCTTTAACATGTTTCTTGATAAATTTTCATATGAAAAACTCACGTTCTATACATTGTTTGCTCTGATTTTGAGATTTTGATGGCAAACTCAAATGGGTTTTTGACCTTGGTGAATATTTATTAGCCAAAAGCTTTCTCCAGTCTGTTGCTAACCTTGGAATGATCTAGGTATCTTGGAAACCCACTATATTTCTATTACTTGTATCTTTTGACATAAACCCTCAAATGGGTAAATTGTACTAAGAAGAAATTTGCATTTAAAACTGAAACCCCCATATGGGTATTTGTAAAATAGAAGGAAAAACCTCTCCAAATTTGGGGCTTGACCCATGGTATTAAATAACACTCATTTAGATTCCAAAATTATTTATTTTGATGGCTTTTAGACATTCATGGCTACAAACAATACTTGTTATTTCATTCATTTTGAAGAGCTTTAAAAATATTGAAACTGTGCATTTTGATTATATTTGTATTTGAACATAAAACCCCAACATGGGTATTTTGTATTTTAAATGAAATTTGCATTTAAAGTTGAAACCCCCATGTGAGTATTCTATTTCTAAGAGAAAAAATCTCTTGATTCCTGTACTTTGCACTACTATAGCATTCTTTTACTTGTTCTTAGAAAGAAAATTTTACCTTACTTAGAGAAGGCTCTTAATGGAAAAAATTAAATTCTTTCTATTGTTTTTTTCTTGCAGAACAGTATTCAGTCAACATGGCACACCTGTAGATTACCCTGTCACTTTTGTCACTTGTCTTATGTGGTGATACAATGACATACCCATAATTATTTTTTCCTGGTATTCTATATTCAAAGAACTAACTTGACAATGTGAATGTTCCTATCCTTGGCACTCTTCATGAATTTTAATGTCCTCTAAAAATATGGCTGCTCCATGCACTTGTTCTCTTTCAAACACATTGATGTATTTAATTCATTTAATGCAACGTTTGAATCCAGACATTATGGTTCCAATGCTTTCCTATAAGTTACTTTAATGCCACTGTGATGTTGCTCACATTCACTTGATCGCATTTACTAAATGCACCTTTTGTTCTCTAAACAACAGTATGATGTAAAATTATCATTGCATAGCAGACTTTGAAATAGAAACAATTGATCATGATGTCTTGGAGCTTTTCCATTTGCTTCAACTGTAGTTGTTATTTTCAAACAAGGCATTATGTATGCCTATTCACTATAATATTATGAAATTGCATTCAGACAATTGATCACTCCTTATTTTCCATTCATTGCACTTCAAGAATTGACTGTCTGAAGTGGCCAACTATTTGAATCCTTTTGGAACTTCATGATGCATTCATTTGATGGATGTATTTCCTTGAGTACTTTGTATTTGTTTCCTCCTCAATCCCTTTTAAAATGCTTTAAGGGATAGCATGTCCGGTGTCAACCCTTGTGGGAGCCCGTTTTACACCACATGTTGTTATGTCTTCATGAAATGATCAGTTACATGATTTTTCCTATACCTGCATAGGAAAAAAATAGTGTTAGCACAAAATAATGAAGTTTAAAATGTTCCATGATGTGGCATTTGATTTTCAAGCTCTTACTACTGTACTCTCATTTTTAGTTGATTCCATGCATTTCAAGGAATGGATTATATCTCTATTGGTAGAGCATGTAGTGTAACTCATATTCGGAGCTCTAACAGGACTTTCCAAATTTTTTGTAGGTATACTCAAAATCGAAAGTAGGATGGAGCAAGCTACAAGCACATCAACTGAAGATCAAGCAATAGGAAATGATGGATGTCTTATGTTATTTGCTTCCTTCTTCTTTAAACTTCAGTTGTATAATTCATTTCTTGCAATGAATCTTTTTAGCTATCTCCACAGCTTGTGTGGATCTTTTAATTTCTCTTTTCAATTCCATTATGAAAAGAAATGCATCCTAATGCAAAATTGTACAATCATTTGTATTTGCAAACAAATGAAAACTGTAATGTGAATAAGCATTGTGAAATAAATGAAAGTAATTGTTATGCTTAATCATTTGTGTATTTTGTCTTGTACTTCATTTGTGCTACAAAGCACTGAGCAAACCTTTTCATAACTAGAACTTCATAAATTTGATGCAAAAAAACAATTTAAGCACATGTAGCAATTAACTGAACTTTCAGTTTAAAATAAACAAACTAATCAACTCTGCCAATTGAGTTGTAGTGAAATTTGGTAACAACTTTCTTACACCAATGAGAGGGACCGCAAAGCTATATGAAGGATAAAAAATTATCCACCACTACCAATGTGGGATTAAAGTCCTAGAAACACAACTTCAAAAGGAAAACTGGGGCCCACACACTCTTTAAACGCTTACACAATATAAAAACCTAAATTAATATTTCAGGGAAACTTTATAAAGTTTCAAAAAAAAAATCCTCTAGTTGAGAAAATAAGTCTCCAAATTCAAAAAAATCATTTTTGCATAGGATGCAAATGTTTTTCATAGAGAATGGAACCTTCAATTACAAAATATGTAGGCTGCAAATTAATGCCTCACATAAACCACCAATTTGAAATGTGTAGCCTTCAAATGAAAGATTCCCACTTGAAAATAGTAGGTGTATAAGGAAATGATCTATCAAACTCTATCGCTTGGTCAATCCTTTACCGAGTGTGCCTAGATTGCATGTGAAAGACAACTCTTTCAAAAAAATCACAACAAATGAAATACGATTTTCAATAGGGGATCAATACGCTTTACCAATGCAAAAAATCATGCTCTTCTATCATAGGTCTTCTGAAGAGAAATAGGCTCTTTCAGAAGGAGAAAATTGCCTTTGCTCAACAAAATAAATCAAGTGCCTCTCATTTCAATTCAGGCCCAAACAACAACACCTGTAGAGTTGAAAAAAAATGTGACCTGCTAACCAAAGAAGGTTTGCTCACAGTAGGAATCACTCCTCTTTAGAGAAAAACATCGCTACCCAAACCAAAAGGATGCCTTCAGATGAAAATCATCCTATTCAATCCATCAAACACCTATAGAAGAAAAAATGGGCTTCCAAAGAGCAGCAATTTACCTTTGTAGAAAAAAATCGAGTCTCCAAAGGAAGAGACATGCCTCAAAGGCAACCACATTAAATAAATTGTGGGTCTTCCAAAAGAAACACATCCTCATAGAATTTTTCCACCTCCAATGAGGAGAATCACAACTTCTCACTGGCTTTATCACTACCTCCAGTGAATAAACAAATCAAACACCTTCACAATTTCATAGCCAACAAACCAGATAAAATCAATAATCAAAGGCAATTTAGAAAATTTAAATTTTTTTCAAATGCCAAAAAAAAATGATCTCTAGCTAACTCTCTAACAAAACTCTATTATGAAAAAGGTGTCTCAACCTTTGATTTTTCCAAAGATTTTTTTTTTCTAAATATTGAAAGTTGTTAATTTTCTCACTTTTTTTTTGTGAGTTACAACTTGCAAGTTTCTATTCGAATGAGGAGCCAAGTTAGAAAGTTGTCTTTTATAGGTGGAGTTGTGCATAAAAGATTTTTCTATTTCCATGTTGAGTTTGCATGTGGAAAGTGAGTTTTTGAAAAGTAATTCTTTTGTCAATTGTTAATTTTGAAGATTGGCATGTGGTGACAATTGGGAAACTTACCATGCGCATGTGCAGTCTTTTTTGGTGCTTTCCATGTTGCATCTTCAACCTTTAGTAGTTAATTTGGAAATGTTTATTTTATGTATTGTAAACTCTTATATATGGAGCACGTCTGTATTTTGGAGATGTAATGAATTTTTATTGAGATACCGTTATACTGCCGAAATTACTCCAAAATTGTAACACTGATAAACTCCTATAGAAGCTTACACTGCAAGTGTATTGTAACCATTGTTTACAGATAATACATTGTTCAAGATTTTGGAGTGTGGGGTTTTTTTCCCAAGAGGGTTTTCCCCACGTAAATTTGGTGTTGTATGGTTTTATTGTATCTTTGTTTTTGTTTATCTTTACATGTTATGTGCATCTTCTTTAATGTAATTCTTTTAAGGGTTTGAAATTGTAAAAAATTGCACATTCTGTCCTATGATAGATTAGTGTTGGAAGATTTTCCGCATACCTAGATTCCCTTTAGTTGGTATCAAAGCCTGATCACCTTTGTTTCCTATTGTGGGTTAAAAGGTTTTTTGTACTAATCTTATTTGAGTGGGAACCTTTTGCAAAAATTTTGTGTTGGCCTTGTTGCAGGAAGGAGATGGTAAGAAAATCTAATAGAATTGAGATAGAGAATTTTAATGGAGGAAACTTTGAGTTGTGGAAGCTCAAGATGGAAGACATGCTTGTAGACCACAACTTGTGGACAACTATTTCTAGAACTATTCCAACAAATATGAAACAAGAAGATTGGGATTTGATGGATCAAAAAACTAAGGGTTTGATAAGAATCTATCTAGCTAATTTAGTACTCCTAAATGTTCACGAAGAGAAGACTGTTGCATTTCTTTGGAAGAAACTTGCTTAGATTTATCAGGCTAAATCCATGGTAAATAATTTGTTCCTGTGAAATAAGATGTATTCTCTGTGGATGGAGGAAGGAGGATCTATCACAGATCACCTGAATGCATTCAACATGTTTGTTGCCTAGTTGAACTTTGTTGATGTGAAAGTGGAGGAGGAGAATCATTGCATGACTTTTCTATGTTCACTGTTGGATTCATGGGACCAAATTTTCATGGCCATTAGAAGTACCACTATCACCTTTAAGATGGATGAAGTGGTTGCATCATTGCTATCTAAAGAGATGCAGAGAAAATATTCTAAAACAGCTAAGGAGGCTCTGGTGGTTTGAGGAAGAATGAAAGAAAAAGGAAAAAAGTAGAACAAGAAGCAAGAAAAGTTAGATCCAAATCTCGTGAGAGATCTAAGTCTCCTGGTAAGACCGAGGAGAAATGTTGGAATTGCGACAAACCTGGTCATTTCCATAAAGATTGTAAGGAGGAGAAAAAGAAGAAAAAGAAGACATTCTTGGATTCTAAATCTAAAAAATTCTCTTAGGATGCAGATGATTTTGTCACTGCCTTGGAAACACATGCATTGGAAGATGTGTGGCTGATAGACTCTGGTGCTTCTTTCCACATGACTGGGCATCGAGATTGGTTTTCTAAGTATGAAAGTTATGATGGTGGGAAGGTGTACCTTGATGATGACTCTCACCTGAACATTGTTGGCCATGGAAGATTCAAAATAAGATTCCCAAATGGTAGAGTGAAAGGGATCAATGGTGTCCTGCATGTCCTTGGTTTGGCAAGAAACCTTCTTTCTATAAGTAAATTGAATAATGTGGGTGTGCAAGTTGTTTTATCAAATAGAGGATGTAAGATGACAAGAGGAGCTATGGTGCTTGCTAAGGGTGTTCAGATAGGCACTTTGTTTCAACTCGAGACATGCACAATTTAGTGCAATAGTTCTTCTATGGAAAAGAAGAAAAGAAATTCTGAGTCACTATCCTCACCATTGGAACTAGTAGCAAAGGAGAAAGTTGCATCTACTTCCAATGGTCGTGCTTTTTGCATACCTAAGGGTGCTCATGTCTTGGAGATGAAGTTACCTTCTGAGAAGACAATGCTTTGGCACCAAAGACTTGGTCACATTAGTGAAAAGGGTTTAAGAACCTTGAAAAATAAATTCCTTATTAAGGGGATTGATGATTGTAATCTTGAGTTCGATTTTTGCGAACATTGTATTTATGGAAAGCAAAACAATGTTCAATTTTATCATATTTCTCACAAATCTTCTGGGTTGTTGGACTATGTGCATTCTGATGCTTTTTGTCCTATAAATGTTCCTTCATTATCAAAATCTATATATTTTGTTTCTTTCATAGATGATTACATTACAAGGACATTCATTTATTTTCTCAAAAGTAAATTTGGAGTCTTCAGTCAGTTTAAGGAGTTTAAGGCTTTGGTAGAAAATTAGACTAGTAAGAAGATAAAGTGTTTGAGGACTAACAACGGTGGTGAGATTTGTTCCACAAAATTTGATAAGTTCTATAAAGAACATGGGATTAAAAGGAATAAGAAAAATCCATATACCCCTTAGCAGAATGGAGTTGCGGAGAAGATGAACAAGAAATTGATGGAGAGGGCTAGGAGTATGCTAAGTGCATTTGGCCTTGAACAAAAGTTTTGGGCCAAAGTCATTGCCACTGCATGTTATTTGGTAAATAGATCTCCTACATCATCAATTGTTGATAATACACCTATGGAGGTGTGGTCAAGCAAGAAGCCCTCATTAAGACATCTTCATGTGGTTGGTTGTGAGGCATATGCTCATGTGCCAAGGGAAAAAAGGTCAAACTTGGAAAACAAGGCTATCAAGTGTATCTTTATCGAATATGGTATTGGTGTGAGAGGGTACAAGCTTTGGGATCCAATGGCCCAAAAGGTTCTCTACAGTCGAAGTGTTATCTTTAGAGAGATGGAACCTTCCACTTATTTGCAACATACAGAAGAATAGAAGAAAGATATGGTTCAACTTCCTCTTGACTCTAAGAAAGTTGAACCTAAAGCCCAAAATGGACCTAATGTTGAGGAGAACTTGAGAAAATCTAAAAGTTCTGAAGAAGAAGAACCTCAACCTCAGTAGGTAAGGAGGTCTATGAGAGATAGGTGGAAACCTAATAGGTTTGGATATTCATCTGAAATATTTAGTGATTCATTATTGGATTCTAGTTCTATTTTTGCTTTGATTGCTAACACTGATGAGCCTAGGACTATTAGAGAGGCTATGGGTATGAGGGATGTAGATTCTTGGATGAAAGCCATGTATGAAGAAATGGATGCATTGAAGAAAAATGATACAAGGGATCTGGTACCATTACGTGAAGGCTGAAAACCCATTGGATGTAAATGGGTGTTCAAGAGAAAATATGGTCCAGATGGCAATGTTGAGAAGTATAAGGCACAGTTGGTCGCTAAGGGATATTCTCCAATGGAGGGAATTGACAATGGTGAGATTTTCTCTTCTATTGTGAAGCTAACATCTATCTGGTTCCTATTATCACTTGCAATGGCCTATGATCTAGAAGTGGAACAGATGGATGTGAAGAAAAGGTTCCTTCATGGTGACTTCGAGGAAGAGATTTATATGTCACAACTAGAGCATTTCGTGGTTAAAGGTAAAGAAGATCTAGTTTGCAAGTTCAAAAAGTATTTGTATGGTCTTAAGAAATCTCCTAGAATGTGGTACCAAAAGTTTGATACTTATGTGTTGTCATTGGGATTTTTGAGATCTAAATCTTACTATTGTGTGTATTACAAATTTGATAATGGTCGTATTCTCATAATTGCATTGTATGTAGATGATATGTTATTTTTTGGGAATGGTAAAAGTTTGATTTCAAATTTGAAGTTTCAGTTGTCAACACAGTTTCAAATGAAAGATCTAGGTGTAGTGAAGTATATTCTGGGGATGGAGGTCAAAAGAGACAAAGCTAACAGAAAGATTTGGGTAAGCCACAACAAGCATGTGACTATAGTGTTGGAGAGGTTCAACATGACAGCTTGTAGAAAGTTAGTTGTTCTTGTAATGCAGGGGATGAAGCTTTTTGTGGAGGATTGTCCAAAATATTCTATTGAGATGGAGGACATGACCAAATTACCATATGAAAGTTTTGTTGGCAGTCTTATGTATGCTATGGTCTGTACAAGGCCAGACATTGCCCAAGTAGTCAAAGTCTTGAGTTGATTTATGGCTAATTCTAGATGATTACATTGGGATGCAGTGAAGAGAGTGTTCAAATATTTGTGAGGTACTTCTGAGTATTCCTTATATTTTCATGGTTATCCTATTGGACCTCAGCACTCAGTGAGTATTTGTGGATATGTGGATTCAGATTGGGCAGGCGACATTGATAGTAGAAGATCCACTAGTGAATATGTGTTCATGATGTATGGTGGTGCTATCAGTTGGATGAGTAAGCGACAAGCAATAGTCACTTTTTCCACTACAAAAGTAGAGTACATGGTAGCAACTCATGCTTGCAAGGAAGCTATTTGGCTTAATTATTTGTGTTCTGATATTGTTTTTGATGCAGGGTAGATTACTATCTATTGTGATAGTTAGAGTGTTATTTTATTGGAAAAGAATCCTACTTTCCATGCTAGAACAAATCACATTGATGTTCAATTTCATTTTGTTCATGATATGGTGGAAGATGGAAAGGTGACGTTAGATAAGGTTGACACCCTGACGAATGTTGCAAATGTATTGACAAAACCAGTGAGCACAGAAAAATTCAGATGGTGTTCAGAGTCTATGGGCCTCATGGCCTCTAGCAATTAAATCCTATTACTTTCATTTTCTCTTCAAAGGTGTTCAACAAGTGGGAGAACGTTCGGAAAAAGAAGGTGTCTCAATCTTTGATTTTTCTAAAGATTTGCTTTTTATAAATATTGAAAGTTGCTGATTTTCTCACTTTGTTTTTGTGTGTTACAACTTTCAAGTTTCTATTTGAACAAGGAGCCAAGTTAGAAAGTTTTCTTTTATAGGTGGAGTTGTACATAAAATATTTTTCTATTTTCGTGTTGAGTTTGCATTTGGAAAGTGAGTTTTCGAAAAGTAGTTTTTTTGGCAAGTGTTGATTTTGAAGATTGGCATGTGGTGACAATTGGGAAACTTACCGTGTGTGTGTGTAGTCTTTTTTGGTGCTTTCCATGTTGTGTCTTCAACCTTTGGCAGTTAATTTGGAAATGTTTATTTTATTTATTGTAAACTCTTATATATGGAGCACATGTGTATTTTGGAGATGTAATGAAGTTGTATTGAGATGTCATTATGCTACCGAAATTACTCCAAAATTGTACTACTGATAAACTCCTGTACAAGCTTGCACTGCAAGTGTATTGTAACCATTGTTTACAGATAATACATTGTTCAGGCTTTTGGAGTGTGGGTTTTTTTTTCTGAGAGGGTTTTCCCCACGTAAATTTGGTGTTGTATGGTTTTATTGTATCTTTGTTGTTTTTTATCTTTACATGTTATGTGCATCTTCTTTATTGTAATTCTTTTAAGGGTTTGAAATTGTAAAATTTTGCACATTCTCTCCTCGAATAGATTAGTGTTGGAATTTTTTTGCGTACTTGGCTTCCTTTTAAACTCTCAGGGAAGATACTGCAAGCTGGGAGGTTTTTGTACCATGATAGAGCAACAAATTCCTAGGAAATACCAATTTCATAGAAACCTTCAAAAAATAAGAGAAACCAATGCTCTTTCATTGAAGAGAAATATATGCTGAATATGAGATAATTTACACAATCTACAAAGCACCTTTAAAAGGCATAAAAAGTATGTGATGGGTGAGGAACTTCCTAGCACAAGAAAAACTACTTGATTTAATAAATGCAAGCCTAAGTAAAATTAAGCGTACGAATATAATTTACTCTAACAAGTTGGATACATTGTGAATGTCCCCCTTTTTTAAAAATTAGAGCTTCATTTCCTCTATAATCTATTTGGAAATCTTGGCAACAAGTTTTTCAATTTTTAAAGTGGGATAATTCCTCCTTGTAACAAGGTTTAAATTTTGACTTAGCTTTAATTCGGTGGAATAAACTTAGTAATTATCATAATTAGTCATTGACTTTCAACTTTCTAAGAAATGCTTATTATTTGTTTAAAAAAAATTTCACCAATTGAAAGATATTTAGGATTTTAATATATTTTATTGGGTCTCTTAGGATTATATCAAAAATAATTATAGGTTGAGAGATGAATATAAATAGTTTTTGACATTTGTGTAATCAATAGTTCCTCTTGATCTTTTTATGAAAATTTGTACTCTTAGAGAATGTAATTTTTTCAGTGATTGGAGATAGTTGTCATTCAACCCTTTCAATTATCTTCCTTTAAAGAAAGTTTATTATTAGATCCTTCCTCCCTAGCCTCTTACTCTTCATTTTAATCATAAATGAAAATGCCTATTTAGCTCCAAAAGTTGTATCAAAATTAGAGCTAAATTATTGAAATCAAAAGTTGATTTTGAAACTCAAGTGTGTGTTTGGAAACTTCTACATTGCAAGCTACCTAGGGAAATAGATTGGAATATATGATGGTTTAGCCAATTAATTTTTCTTATTGCCTATGAGTTGAGAATATGAAACATATCTTTTGGAGCTATATATTTAGTAAGAAGTAGTATACATCTATGTTTAAAAGTTTTCCTACAACTTTCTATTATGAGCTAAATTGGAGAGAAGCTATTTTTGGTTTTGGTATGCATAATAATGTTTGTTGATTCAATTAGATAAGTTATTTTAAAGCATATATGTTCTACTATGTTTTTGAAAAATGTCATCAAATAATTTTTACTACAAAGCTTTACTTTGATATCTTTCTTTAGGTGGCTTCTTTTATGTTCACAACACGATGTTGTATACAAGAAGAATGTTAAGGTCATGGATCAACTTCAACAAATAAAAGAACAAGTGTTCTAATTTTAGCTAGATACCAATTTTAGTGAAAGTAAAGTTCAATTTATTAAATGATTCTATATATCCTTCTCTTGACTAAGTTTTTTGTTAACTAAATTGTAATTTAGATCTCATTCAACTATCTATTGGTAGCTTTTATTCTTTATAATTTTACCTTGTTCAATATAAAAATATCTCAAGTAAGGGAAAATGAAAAGAACACTTTATTTAATGTAGAATATATATATATATATATATATAGTGAAAAAAGGCGTTTATTTTAAGTGGTGAAAACAGAAAATGGGCAGAAATAAAATGTATAAAGATTGCGAGAGTGAAGGTATTTGGTCTACTTTAACCCTAGATTACGTATACGACCACAATGTCATTTTCAACTGTACCGCTATCCTTGCATGAGACATGGTAATTATTTAAGTTGTACGTATAGGAAACTAACATAATTCCCATATTAATATCACCGAATAGAGCTCACATGTTAATATCACCCAGCATAGCTCTCGTATTGCTTGAAAAATGATGTTTTGTTGCTTCCACGTTATGTGCATTGACATTGACATTCTTTGAAAGGATGCTCTTTTTAACTACATGAATTTGACTATATCGTCGAAGAAAATTAATTGTTACCAGGCAGAAACTGTGATAATTATTTTCGTCAGCAGTAAAAAGTGAATTTTTGCTTTCACAATTCTGTTACTGTGCTCCTATTTAATGCTGCACTGATCAAATTCAATTTCAAGTCTCCAATCACGAATGTCACTTGAAGAAGGGAATTCGCATGAAAGCTCCCAAAAAATAGGCAATACCTTAGAATTTGTAGATAAGTTGTAGATTTGTTCCAGAAAGTGGAATTTCCTGGGTAGAGCGTGCTTTGAAATTCTATTTAGTCACCCCGGCGACATTCGGTTTGAAGTGTTTCTATTGCAGAAAAGCTTCCAGGTACATGCATTTTCCTAAATTCATTTTTCAATGTTTTATCGATATATCTTTCTCTGTTATGACGTTTTACAGCGCATTGCTTTGTCTATTTATTATTAGAGTTATATCAGTCTATATCTGTGTGTTACAATATACATTTTCAGGACAAATGTTCTGTATTGTGTGTTTCAAATCCATGGCGACTCTGCCTGTAAAGTTTTCTGAGTATTGGTTTTGCTAAGTATGAAATTGAAAAACTCGGTCGTTGTTGCGGTCACTTACAGTAAATGTCAAGAGGCATTTAACGAAGTTTATTGTGTAATTGATATGTTTAGTAAACACTTCAGCCATGCGAAAGATAAACATTCCAACTATCGCTCATTTAATAACTGCACTTTAAAGATAAAGATCATAATTCATTTTTTCTTTTTCTTTTTTTAATTTTTCGTAAATCTCTGTATTTGGGTGAACTAGAAATACTAAAAAGGGGTTTAGAATGGCTCTTTTATTCAGTAAAAATAAAGAAACCAATAAAGTGAGGAATTAGCAGAGAGAAATTAAGCTTACTTCCAAATTGGGTGATACTTGAAAATGTCAAAGTGATGGGAAGAGATAATTAGGTTTGAGGATATTTTGGCAAAGGGAGGAGTTCACGGGGAAGCTTGGCAACAGCTCTGGTCTGTCGGCAAATGCCCAGAACGATGGACTGTGAACTACGATTGGAGCAGCTGATCTCAATAGCGATGAGTTTGTCCGCCAAAATGAGTTCTGTGTTATAATTTTGATACCCAGGCCATTATTGATGACAGCGACTAAAAAATCATCAATGAACTTCAGAGGTTTTAGGAAGACTGATTTACACTGAATGATTTATTAGTGGAAGGTAGGTTGTTCAAAATTTGGGTCTTCCTCTATAATCTTTAAAAAACAGACTATGAAGATTAAAAAACTACCGAAACAGCCATTTAAAATTGTAATCTACTCTACTCTTTAAAAAATAAACTGCAAACTTCGATGATTGAACACGAAACTACTCTGTTTCTCTGTCACAATTTTGGCTCTGGCTCTTGGCTAGTGAGTGATTTGTGTTTTGACTGAAGTGTTTTAAGTCCGTGCGATCAAAATCCAAAATTAAAATGCAAGATTTTCGTAAGTCGCAGATATTTGTGCAATTTTTATGCTGAAGGCGTTTCCTCTTTGAAATCTCTTCAGCAAAATCTTCACTTTGATATCTCATTTTTACGCAGGAGGTATGCAAGATGATTTTGATAATCTTGCCTGTTCGTTTTTCAATGGATTTTTTTTTTCAGGCATACTGATTTGAATGTGTACCATTAAATACCCTTTTTCGCTGTCTACGACAATAACGCCATTGCTGCTCTCGAGAGATATCTCCTTATCGGATTTGGGAACCTTCTGACAAATATACATAGGAGGAAAAAAGCTGGGTTTTTTTGTTTTTTTTAAATACTTTTATTATTATCGGGGTTCATGTGACACATGGGACTTTGCAATGCCTTAATTAAAGTCCCGTCAAATCGATTTTATTCTTTAGTGAATCGACTTTTTTATGTTTTTATTAATTATTTTATAATTATAGAAAATACTTCTTTTAGTTAATAATTAAATTTGTAAAGAGTGTAGAGATAGTGTAGAGATAGAAAATTAAATCTATAATTAATTCATTTTAGCCTATGATTATCAAGATTAAAAATTCATTAGATGGGTGCGAGGTTGTATGGGCTTTGGGACAACATGACTTCATAATGTGTAAAAATTCAACAACATATAATCAATAATATCTACACAGTAATTTTGTGTTATAGTGAAACTTAAGCAAAGCAAGTGTGGGTATAAGGAAAACAATGACATAGTAGACTTTAAGATTCCAAAAGGTTATAAAGAAGTGCAAACAAGAGAAGTGAGAAATAGACATAGTAGTCAATTCCAAGAGAGTTCGAGCAAAAAAAAAAATTGTAACTTAGTACATATTCTTAATGAAAAATGATTAGTTCTATGTAATTTCCAAGTGTCTTCCTCCATTGTTGCTCTCTCCTCTATAATTCCAACTTATGAATTAGTACAATTTTGAATTACATGTTAGATGTACTTGCAAATGTTGGTAAATAAATTAATAGTGAGGGAGAGAGAGAGGCATATATACATACAAAGAGAGAGAGAGTAGGTGAAAGAAAAGTGATAAAAAGAGATAGTGAAAATAGAGTATAAGAGATAGATAGAGACACTTGATGAAAAAATAGACTCTCTTTACCTTTATCTCTTATTTCTCTCTTATGTTGTCTCTCTCTCTCTCTCTCTCACTATATATATATATATATATATATATATATATATATATATATATTGCTATCTCTATTTCTATATAGCTTTCTCATCTCTCTCACACACACTCCTTGTTTCTCCCTCCCTATCTATATATCCATCTCTCTATCTCTCCCAAGGTCTCTCTATATCTCTCTTCTATTCTATAATACTTATCTCTATCACCTCCTTTATCTCTCTTTTCCCTCCTCTATCTCTATCTCTCCTTGTCCCTCTCTATCTATAGTTTATTATTTCTATCTCTCTTTTATTCAATCCATCTCTCCTACTCTCTCTATATATCCCTCTCTCTACCCCTCTATATACCATTTCCTATATTTTTGTCTCTCTATCTCCCTATCTCCCCCTATCTCATTTTCTCCCTCTTTCTATCTCTATTTATTTTGAGCTCCTTATTCCTATATCCTTCCATCTCTCGCTCACCCCCTCTATATTTTTGAAATCATATCTATCTCTCTATTTCTCTTTTCTATCCTTATCTCCCTCTTTTTATCCCTATCTCTCCATATCACCCCCTCTTTCTATATCTCTCTACTTCTCCCCCTCCATCTCTATTTATTTATATAAATCCATCTCCCTTTCTATATCTATCTCTAAATCATATACACATACACTTCATGTTTCTCCCTCCATGTCTCTATTTGTATCTTTATCTCTATCTTTCCCCTTTTCTACATTTCTCTCCCTCTCTCTCTCTATATACCTTTCTCTCTCCCTATTTCCCTCTCTCCCTCTCTCTCTCTCCCTCTTTATCTATATATAATTATATCTACCTCATTCACTTCATTTCTCCTTCTCTCTCCATTCCTCTCTCTATCTCGCTCTCACTCCTTTCTATCTCTTTATATCCATATCTCCCTCTCTCTCTCTCTCCCTCTTCTACCTCTATGTATCACTCCCCCTCTCCCTCCTCTACCTCTTTCTCTCCCTCTCCTTCTCCATCTCCATCTCCATCTTTGTCTCCATCTCCATGTCCATATTTATCTCCTTGCATCTCTCTCATTCTCTCTCTCTCTCTTACCCCCTCTATCTCTTCCTCTTTCTATCCCTATCCTCCCCTCTCATTCCCTCTCTCCAAATTGCAAACATAGCATGATTTTATTGTAATGGAACATGATTATCTTCTTGATTGAGAAGCTTTTTTTTAGTCATTTTTGGATCCCTATAATTGGATGCATAGTTGATTTGAATCTATCACTTCTCCATTAAGACCTCTATTTAAAAAAACAAATTAATGTTCTAAATGGCCTACCAATTTACCTCATTTATTGCACAAATTTAGGCAAAAAATAGACAAGAATTTTCCCTAATTGACCTTTCAGAACTATTTAGAAATACCCATTGCACACAAAGGTTTGATTGCTAGTAAATATTACTATGGTTCCCATTGCTACTTTTGTTTCTAAATTTCATCTAAATTAGTTTTTTTTCTACAACTTGAATGTTACACCTTTTGCAATATTCTAAGATGAGCATGCTATATTGGTCTCTTCATAATGATAAAAAATTTATGCGAGAATAAAAAAAATTCCCCTTAATATCTACTAGTAAAAATAAATCCTTTCAATATAATTTCTCAAGTATAAATAATTAAATTATAGAAAAATCCTATTATTTAGAGTTTTCCACTAATAGTTGATGTAATAAATATTGTAATTAAATATATGAGAATCTAATAAGTACAAATATTTTTAAGCTCTAGAATGATTATGGTATAGTTAGTGTAAATGTTAGAAATTAATTTGTATGATATTATATCATTTGTATTTTTTAAATGATTATATTTGAATGAGGAAAATGATTCCAATATCAGTTTGTATTTGTAATATTAAGCTTTGTGGAATTCAAACATTTTGTGAAATTAAAATTAACTTTTGAATTTGATTTGAATACACTTCAATTATTCAAATTTTATTTTTTTGTCTTCTTGTATATGCATTGGAAGAGTGGTGTTGTTTAGGGATATTGTTGAGAACCTTGCTAGGTAAGAATTAGTTCTTTAGAGATCCAAATATTAAAGGGGTAGAATTAATGATGAAGAGCAAAAGAAAAGAACCAAGTATGCATTATGCTTAATATGATGATGCAAGTTGATAATGCAATTAAAATATTCTATGATGATTTTATGTCAACTTTGTGATGGTGTTAGATCTAGGTAATTTTGAACATGTTCTTAACTATCCCAGCCTAGCATGCAATTTAAAATATTTTTTTCTTTGTTTGAGTTTTGGTTGCTAATAAGAATAGGAGAAAAAGAGTTCAATTTTAAAAAATTAATTTAAAAGTTTGAGGCTCAAATTCATGTTCATTAAAATGATGGGACAATTTTGCACTTATAGATTTGAACAAAGGTGACTAATAGAATAAGGTTTGTAGAATCCTATTTTTTGGCTTTCACATAAAAAATGGTGCTAAAATTGCATACTTTAATAAATGTATAAATGTCAACTTAATCAAACTGGGCCCAAACCATTAGTTAAAAGGATGGTGATATGTATTTTTCAACATTATATTTCCCCTTTCTTTAATGTGCAAGTGAAATACTACAAGAATCATGTTAAAATAAAACAACTAGTCAATAGTAAAATAATATTCCATAATCAAAGACATCAATATAGATGAGTATTCTTGTATTCTCCATGAAATGTATGCTTCATCCACAACTTGCAAAATGAAAAAATGCAATGAGTAGCATATATCACACATTCAAAATAGGAACTAACCACAACATGTTCAAAAAATTATTTTATAAAATAATAATGGTAAATTGGAGAAGGGTAGGAGATCCCACTTACTAGAAATTGGTAGAGCTCAAAATATGTATAAATATAATAGGAGTCTAATTGAGAGTACAAGTGATGATATTTTGACTAATATGAAGATTCTAATTATATATAAAGATTGATAAAGGTCCCTTCAACTTGAGAATAAAATTTACGAGCATGTCATTTGAAAAATTAACTCATAATAGGAATGTTACTAATATGTATGGTCCTTTTGATGGTTGCATATAAAGAATGCAATTAATTGGAGGTAAGGAAAAAATAACATGATCATGAAAAACAATGTAAAAATGATAAAAAAAGATATCAAGAAATCACACAAGAACATTGATATAATCATGAAATTACATGTAATAAAATAATGCATCGTATCCTCCAATATTACCCCTAATAAAGGAAAATAATAAGATAATGAGAGTTATGAATGCTAAATAACAAACATATCAAAAGAGATTTAAAAGATATTAGCATGCTAACATATCATGAAATCATAATATATACTTGAATGATAAATATTATAACATGTAAGGTGTAATGTTCCCTTTCTAAGCTTCTCAAATTGGAGGTAATATCTACCAAATCCTCATCTTTGATAGGTTAAGGTATGAAAATTTAGGAAATAGTGATTTTGATGTTTACTTGTGAAGTCCAAGATATTGAAATATAAGTATAAAGTCAATAAAAGGGAAGAGCTAAGGCCATTAAGTTAGGGGTTTTGCAAATTTTATGAGTTCATGAGCTATGCAAATATAATACAAGATTTTTTATGTAGCAAATTTAGCAGGTTTAAAAACTCCATAAAAGATTGATAAAGGGATATTGCAAATTTTAGAATGTTTTAGATTTTCAAGGTTGACATATTAAAGAAAAAATTGACAAAGAACGGAAGAATTTTCCTAGTTAGTGATGTCATAAGGTTTACATATTCACAAACATTTTTGAACATTGAGAAGGTTCATAGTGATATAGAAAGTGTAAAGTGTTGAAGGAAGAAAAAGAAGGGCAGACAAGGAAATAAGAGATAAAAATAGATGAATATTTGAATGTTGCAAAGTCCATGAGTTCATGAATTGTGTGAAAATATGACCAATTAAGAAAAGATCACATTTCTAATGTATGCAAAAAGTATGAATTCAAACTCTAGTTAAAGTAGGAAAAAGTGGCAATATTTAATGGGGTTGATACATGCATGATCTAAGCCTTTCATCTGGATGGGATCCTTATCCAACTATTGATATTAGTTATATAAAGAGGGTAGATACAGTCATTTGAAATCATTCAATCTAAAACCAAAATCCTTTTTTACATTTTTTTGACCATTGTGTTCAAACGATCAAACTTGAGCATAAAACTAATTAGATTTATAAGCAATCAATGGATGAAAACACTTTGGTTTTGAGAATAAAAGGAAAAATATCATTTTTTTATACAAAAATATCATTTAGAGGTAAGATATGTGTTTCATGAAGTTACATGTTTCAACTATACTAATTTTGTAAAATATGTAGTGTTTGTGAGTTTAGTGTAGTAATTTTAGTTTCTAGTTATTGAATTTTGTTGTTATTAGTACTTTTTTATTTAAAAAGTAGGGTTAGGGCCTTGACCCCATACAAAATAGTAAAATAGCAATAAGAAATAAGCCAACCGACAAGCAGTTCAAACCATATCTAGGCCTAAAGTCCAACTAGAAAGCAGTTCAAAACAATTCCAAGCTTAGAGGCCAACCAAAAAATAGAAAAAAAACAAAACGAACTAGCACTATAAACTAGTAATGAACAAAAATATCAAACAGTATCACATGCAAGTTGTATATGCTGAAAAATGAAAAAGCTGATTTATATCTATAAACTCAAAATCAAAGCTTTAGCATAACACCAATGAAACCTTTCCTAAATAAACACATGCAAAAATATAAAACTAAAGTATGAAAATCAAAACATAGGCATTCAAAAGGAAAAGTCACTTCATTTTCTCTTATCATCAAGATCTTGATTTATGCATTTGGTGCTCTCAGATTTTCACAAGCACAAATACAACAAGAAGTATGATGAATGGAAAAGAAGATGAATTCTATGATCAAAATTGATTTTTTTTTTGGTGAGAAGAGAAGGGTTTTTATAGATGTCATCATGGGGTGGATTCATGTTGCGGGAGAGATGTGGGATAAAAGAGTGAAGTAGAGAAATGTATATTTATCCCATATTATTTAATCAAATGAAATTGATTAAAATGAGAGATAAATGGGTGGATTTATGATATAATGTAGGTTTAGGAATTTACAATAAAGTTCATTTTTGAATTAAATAAGTGATTTAATTAAATGGATTTAAATATTTAAATGATTTAATGGAATATGTAAATGGATAAATATTAAATGATTTATTGATTTGCTAATTTAGATGAATGATTAAATGATTTTAATGCATGGATAATTTAATGATAATGTGAATGGAATAATATGAAATGATTTATGGATGAATGATTGATTATGCAAATGGTTAAATTCTTATAATATTTAATGATTTAAGTGAGTTAATGAAAATAGAGGAAAATATTAAATGAGTTAATTAAACAAATAATAATATCCATTTAATTAATAGATGAAAAATAGGATAACTATGAGGAATTTTTTTGAGTGTCTACATTTTTCCCCTCTTCAAGAAAATACATCCTTTCATGTTGTTTCAAAGAAAAAAAATTAATTAACTGATACATGCCCAGAGATATCCTGGTAATGATGATGATAAACATGATATGCCCCCTCGAGATTGATCAAACAGATTGTAAGGATATTAATCTCTCAATAGATAACGGGAAAATGATTAGATGATTGATATTACACAAGTGATTAAGCGATGATGCACAATTGATTAAAATGCACAACTGATGGGCGTAATTGAATAGTTGATGGAAATGATTAGTATAGCTGAGTTAATGAGTTGATTAAGATGATTGAGTTGATTAAGCTGATTGCGATTGATGCTAGTGCAAAAAAATGATTAATTAATAGATTGAGTGATCGGGGAGCATTGGAGTCCCATGCTAAAAGGTAAGTTGATTTATTTGATATTTGGATTAAAAGATAGGAATCAATTAGATAAACCAATTGATTACCCTTTGAGATAAGGAGCATGAAGAAAATGAAATGATTAGGGAAATGGATAATGGAAGAAATGATAAATGAAAAGAGATATGCAGGAAATGAAAGTGATGAAGCTTCTTATGCTTTACAAAGTTCTTTATCATCATAGAGCCTATTATGTTGCAAATTAGTATAAGTGTCTAGATAACATGAATGTATAGATGACCTAAATATTGTTTTCATTTTTATTTAGTAGTGAAGTATAAGCATCTAAGTATAAGGACCTTAGATGATCTGAATACTTATTGCATGGAAGACACTATCAGACAAGGAGTGCTCTCATCCACACTAGACTCATAGGTCCTCGATGATTTTAGACAACCATGTATTATGACTAGTCATCCTATGAATAAGAAATAATCCACAAACAACAAACAAGTGAACATGCCCCATCCTTTCCTCTCTAGTCCAAGAAATCCTTGAGAAGCTAAAATACATGCCACCAAAGATAAAAATCATAAAATAATTAAAGATCGACAAACAAACAGGCATCATGCTTCGATGTAGATCTGGTTCTTATCACAATTTATGCATTTGGTTGGATTTAAAAAGGGGATTGATAGGTATGTTGTAATGTTTGCTTGATTTTTCAATTGTGGAATGTTTAGATTTTGTTGAAGCTAAAAGCTATATGGCACTCTAAAAGTGTCAACACTTTTGGAGTTATGTGATTTTTTTTTAAAATGTTTGAAATATTTGAATTTTTTGGATTTTCAAAATATTTGATTTTTTTTTAAGCCAAAAGTGGTAGCCCACTTATAATTATATTAATTCAATTTAATACATATTTCTAGTTCAGGAAGACATACTGGCGGGAAAGAGCCAGCAAGAAACTACCAGTCATAGTTCATGTAACAGTTTTTACAAAACATTATAAAGACTAGAAAAGTCATTTATAATTTACAATTTTTTATCCTACCCGATACAACTACACAAAATCCCCATTGATGACCAAAAATTCCATGAATAATATACTGACTCAATGCATAACATTATCCCTTAAGCCAAAATCAACCCATGACACAATTACATCATACAATGTGCTAGAAAGATGCAGATTTGCTTCCAGCTCTTTGGAAGCCATTAAGCGAACTTTCCTTAGATTCCACATGCTTTCCAATATACTGATGGTCATAAGATCTAGAACTATTTTGTTAATGTCAGGAACATAATAGTAGCAAAATTTTCTTTTAACATCTTGCGAAGTGGCTGGGAGTTGCAGATCATGCATACAGACATGACTTCTCAAAAATGAAATTGCATGGAAATTTATTTTGAAAACATCAATTTCTTCCATAGAAATAGCTAGTCTATGTTTGTTGATAATTTGATATAGATGCACGGAAGTATCATGCATTGTTGACATTAACATGCCTTGAAAAATCTTTGAAAATCTCTTTTTATGAAACAAGAAGTGACGTGGAAACAGACCACCTATCAAGCCATTGCCCAATGTGAAGTCATACTATTGAACACTATTTAACAGGGCATCATTCTCCAAATATGCACTAACAACAAACTTGTTAGCAATATTCTTCAAAACATTGAAATTTTGAACTAGGTCCAAAATATTTGATAAGAAAATAGAAAGAAAATTCGTAGGAAAGATTATCCTTTGCAAATCTGTATGTAAAATATCTTCCCCAATGATAACTTTGATGCAATTTAAAATAGATCTGCACTTAACTTTAAATACCTTCTGCAATTCATCCTTATCGATTGAAGCCGACAAGGGTTCCTCCCAAGGTTTAACTTTAATAGGAACTCTGCCAAATCCATAAGTCTCGAATTCTCTAGAACATTAATAACCAAGAGAGGAATTGTTTGAAACAAATGAGCAGAGTAAATAGTATATAGCCAAACTTCACATTCACATGAAGTAACCATTGGAAACAGAACTTCACATTCGCATAATGTATACATTAGAAGACACCCAGTAAGGATAACATGGGTTAAGGATAATCAAGAGGACATTACAATTTTAAGCTTTCCATACTATAATGCCAACATTGTACTATGAATGCTACAAATAAAATTACTTTATATTCTTCAGTGGCTAAGTATCATTATAAACATCATGATAAAATTGATTTGCAATTTTAGCAACACTTCAAACCATGATATCCTTACTGGATACCCAATGTTCCATCAAATTTTTACTGCATAATGCATTTGATAGCCACACTAGCTTAGGCCACACATGTCAACATATGACATGAATTTTGAAACAATCCCTAAATCCTGCCAACTTAACACAATAAATAGCAGCAGTACCCAACTGACGGAATAAGTACTGAGGCCACTCATGCCATCATATGACATAGTTTAAATGAATCAACACAAAATATTGCAAACTTATCACAGAAAACATTAGTAGTACCAAGTTGATAGAATATTACATGAAAATTTGACTTAAAATCCAGCCCATATGCCAAATTTCATGTCAAATGCGTATAAACCATAGATGCCAAAAAGTACCGAACAACTGACACTACACAATCAACATATGAAAATTGAAATCTTGGAAAAAATTCATGTCAAATGTGTATAAATCATAGTTTCCAAAAAGTACCATGACAAGTGAAATTGCACAATCAACATATGAAAACTGCAATCTTGATATCATAATCATGAACTTGATGATGCAAAAAGCTGGCCAAAATACTTAAAAGAAACATTAAACCAAATAATGTTGAAGATTTATATGCCCTATTTGTCATGATTAATTAAATCAAGTAAAATCAGGAATGCCTTTATATCAATGGGATCAATTGAATCACTAAGAGCTTTCTCCTCACTTCCCATATCTGCTAAATAATCAGCAACTTTATTACCTTCACGATATGTATGTGTAATTATTGACCTTTCTAGTTTATCAATTAAGCACCAAAATTTTGAAAGCACATAATGAAGATTCCAGTTCTGAATTCACCTCATTCTAATTGCATTGATTATAATAAGAGAATCCCCTTCAATATGCAATTTTGAAAAACCTCCTTGAATCGCTAGTTCCAAACCATATAATAAAGCTTGTGCTTCAACATAATTATTTGTGGCATTAGACAAGAAAAAAGAATATGCTCCTAGCACATCCCCTGATTCATTTCTAAAACATACTCCCACTCCTGAGAGACTTGGGTTACCCTTAGAGGCCCCATCAAAATTCAATTTGACAAAACCCTTTTGTGGAGGGAGCCAGGAGACTAAGGCTCTATTAACTTTTGAGGTATCTTTTTTGAAATGGCTATCGTCAAAAGGTAATTTAATAAATTTCCAATTGTTGTGTCCCAATTTGTAAATGAAGAATTTATAACCTTATCCTTTAAGACACAAGAATTTACCCCCTCTGAAATAGCTTTCTCAATTTTTAACAATAGCACTTCAATTGAGGATTTGATTTTTTTGAATATCCTCAAATTATGCTCCCACCAAATATTATAGATTACAAGAGCAGGAATGATAATCCATATGCATGCAAAAAAAGATGTTTTGAATAAAACCGGCCATGCTTAGAAAAGATACCATAATGTATTTTGTAAAGGGAAACAAATTTGGAGTCTATTTTGGATAAAATTTCAACATTGAGTAGCCACCACACATCTGACAAATAGATGATCAACTGTTTCAAGTTCTTCATCACATAAGGGACATTTGAAAGGGTCAGTAATTTTCAATTTTATAAGACAATCACTTGTTAAGATTATTTTTTGTATAGTAAGCCATGCAAAACTCCCAGCCTTTGGAAGGACTTTATTATTCCAACAAAATTTGAATGCTCGCTGGGGTTCAAATTGTAAATTTTATTTTGATAAAACCGCATAACCTTCCTTAGCTGAATATGAACCAGCTTTTGAAGCTAACCATATTAATCTGCCAGCCTTTGAAGATAGATAAACTAATCTATCTTTCATTGAATTATTAAACAATTCAACTTGATGATTACTTAATAAAGAAGCTGGTGGTGTTTTCCAAATTACCTTACCCGATATTGGATTTGAAGACTGAACATAGTCCAATAAATTCTCCCCCCAAGCATTAGATAGGATTTCTTCTGACTCGTGAAACTCTAGATTAGAACACAAAGGAGGCTTAGCTAACCATGAATCATACCAAAATTTAACACTTCTCCCATCATTTACTTCCGAAGAAGAATGCTTTGTTATAAGGTTTCTGCTGTTTATAATAAAGTTTTGGATTGATGATCCCTTTGGAGGATTAGCCACCTTGAAAATTCTAAGTGGGTTAGAGCTATCCAAATATTTTGCATGCAAAATTTTCACCCATTTAGCCTCTGGGTTTATGTACATCTTTCATGCAAGTTTTTCCCCAAAGGATTTATTTCTCCACTTGAGATTATGAACCTTTTCCCCACCTTGACTTTTTCCTTTGGCCAAACCATCTAAGGAAATTAGAGGAATCTTTTTTTTTAATCAATATTTCCTTTCCATAAGAAATTTATTATTATCTTTTCAATTTCCAAAATAACAAAGGTGGGGGCTTTAAGTACTGATAAAGAATAATTCAGGATAGATGATAAAACTGATTTTATCAGAAGAATTCTGCCAGCTAAGGAAAGCTATCTGGCTTTCCATGCAAGAATTCTAGATTTTAATCTATCTATAAGCTTGTGCCAATAAAAAGGTTTATTCAAACCTTTAAAGAATGGAATACCCAAATATGCACAAGGTAATTCTGCCTCTTGGAAGCCTAAAATCCCAACAATTTTCCTTTTCAAAACATCAGGGGTATTGAAAATATAAACTTTAGATTTAGCCTCATTTATCTTCTGGCCTGAAACTAATGAGTATTTATCCAATACTTCTTTAACCTCCAGTGCCTCCTTTATTGAATATTTATTAAACAATAAGGTATCATCAGCAAAAAGGTTGTGAGTAACTGAGATTAAATAATTTGGGAATAATTTGGGATTTGCACACCCTGCCATTGATTTTGAGAATGCCTGAATTTAATATATCTGCTTAATGCTTCAACCATAATTATAAATAGAAATGGCGAAAGTGGATCACCCTAACAAACACCTTGAAGGAACCAAAAAAACCCACTGGACTCCCATTTATTACTATAGAGAATTTTTCCCTTGAGAGACATGATCTTACCCATTTCCTCCAATGCGAAGAAAAACCAAATTTTAATAGTACCAAGTTCAGAAATTCCCAATCTACTTTGTCATAAGCTTTCATCATTTCTAATTTAACATTGAATGAAGAAAGTCGTGATGTGGTTATTGAATGTAGAACTTCATGAGCTATTATTGCCCCTTCATGAGTCTCTCTTCCAGGTACAAATCCTCCTTGTTCAGGAGAGACAATTTTGGGAATAAGAGATTGTAATCTCAAATAGATTGCTTTTGTGAAAATTTTATATATAGTATTACACAAAGAAATGGGCCTAAATTCAACAAATGTTTTAGGATCCTTGACTTTGGGAATTATAGCTATGTTAGTGACATTAAACTATTTTAACATGATAAATCCCATTCTTCTTGACTCTTCCAGAGTGCAAAGCAATTCAACGCATATAAAATCCCAACATTTCTGAAAGAATAAGGTTGTATAACCATCTGGGCCTGGAGCTTTCTTTGTTGGTAATGAGAAAACCACATTCTTTAATTCTTCTAATGTGAAAGGCTTTAATAAATGATCATTATCTTCATTAGTAATCAGATGAGGAATTGTATCAAGAAGTTCTTTTTCACATTTTTCAACATTGTAATTGCTATCCACTGTCTTTTGAGGAGCTCAAAGAAGATCATAAAAGAATTTAATACCTTCATTGATAATATCTTCTTCCTTTGTTAACTAGTTACTAGAAGATATCTCTTGAATAGTGTGAATAGCATTAGAAGCTTTCTTAATATGAGTAGAAGAATGAAAAAGATTTGTATTATGATCTCCCTCGCGAAGCCACAACTCTCTGGATTTTTGTCTCCAGTAAGATTCTTCCCTTGCACATAATTCTACCCATTCTTTCTGAAGAGAGCACTGTCTTAAATACAAGTTTTAATCTAGCCCATTTTTAATAATACTTTCATGTATACCAATCAGCTCTTTAAATACTAAATATTTCTACTGAAATATGTTCTTAAAAACCTGAATATTCCATATCTTAATGTGGTACTTTATGTGTACCAGCTTCTTATAAAATTGAAACATTTTGGTTCTAACTTCATAAGGTGTAGTCTGCCACCATTTTTTTAATAATTCTATAAACGGGGGATCCCTAAACCACATGCTCTCAAATTTGAAAGAAGATTTAGCCTTTACATTATATATCCCTGATATCGATAAAGATATAGCATAATGATCAGACTTAGGATATGGCAAAATGACATAATTTAACTTGTATGATGAAGCAAACCAATTATAAGAAGCTAAAAATCTATCTAACCTTTTAGCTATTTGCAAAAATCCCTTCCTTCTATTGGTCCAAGTAAATTTTCCAAATTTAGGATGAATATCCCTCAAAGCATTTGCTAGAATGAAATGAGGAAAATCAGTCATAACCCAAGTTGGAGGAAAAATACCACCATTTTTCTCCTCTAGTGATGTTATTGCATTGAAATCTCCTACAATAATAATTTTATCATTATGGATTACATTAATATTTTTGGATATTTCATCCCATAGGCTCTTCTTATCAATTGTGGAAGTAGGACCATACACATTTATAAGCCAGAAATGCATATCAAATTTTGTAACTTCCACAAGCTGCCAAGAAGGATAATTTTTATGGGGTTTGACTTGGAGTAACTTGGGGTTCCATAATACTATAAGTCCTCCCGAAGCACCTTAAGCAGGTGAGTGTGAAGATACCCAATTCTTCCACTTAGATATTGAAGACTCAAACAAATCTTGTGAAGTTTTTGTTTCCTGAAGTAAAAATATATCTACCCCACTCGCATCAATCAAGTGTTTGATTCCAGAGTGCTTGTTGGGGGCATTAATGCCCCTAACATTCCATGAAAAAATATTCATTGGGCCCAAGAAGAGCAACATGCTCTCCTCAGATGCTTGTTTGACAAAGATTCCTGAATTTTCAACTATGTACCTAATTCTATTTGTTCTTGCATTTTAACTAGATTTCATTTCCTACCTCTCTTCCTAGGGGTTTTCTTGACTTGAGAATTTAAAGGAGAATGCGATAACATTGGAACCTATGACCCATTTTCCTTCAATAAAATTAGAGCCTTAGAAGTGCAAGGGATATCACTAACATTAACTGTAGAAGCAAAAGATTTGAAGACAAACTTTTGTTGGAAGTAGAAGATTCTTCAAAATCTTTAGCCCAAAGATCCTCATCTACTGCTATTTCATCAAAAAGATCAAAGCCTACTGAAAACATTAGTTTATCTGCTAAAAGTTGGAGTTCCATATCTGAAGGATGAGATGATGTGACTAATTGAAGATTATTTTCTTCAATATTAGGGGGAACCTTTTCCTCATCAACTACATCCTTAGCTGACCAAGAGGAGAAGTATTCCCTTGCTCCTTGAAACATTAATTTCATAGCTATTTTAGATGCTTGCTATTCAGAAAAAAAGCATTACCTGAGGGAAATATAAGTTCAAAGAAACAGTGGTAATTTTTTTTCTAAAATTCCACATATTCTTTGAAAGTGAAACCTTTGCAGTTGCAACAACATTTTTATAAGGAAAGGTGTGTGCAAACACTTGCTCCTCAGTGATGTCCTCTAATTTTTTCCTTTTTGGAGGGCTATGAGTATAATGTGAGCGTTTAGGGTTATTAACAATCTTATCCCTTTCTTCATGATCCCATACTTTGTCTTTTACACAATAATCTCTTATTTTGGCATTAGTTAGATGTTCTGATTGGAGAGAAGAGATTACCAATGGACATTAGTCTTGACAATGCCCCTCAATATGATAATTAAGACGAACAAACTCAAAAGATTCAAATAATATTCATTGAGACCATTTTCCAAATGTAGAAGACAACATTATATGCTGAGGAAATTGCTCATTTACTTCCATTAAAACACAAGTACTTATAGGTTTTGAAGGGTCTCTAAAGAAATCTTTATCATGCATGAGAAAGATACCCATTTGATTGACTATTAATTCAATTATCCGCAATTCTTTGAAACCAAAAGGGAACGAATTTGAAGGATGCAGAATCAGGATTAAAATTTGGGAGCCAGGGTTGCATGGTCAATCCCACCCCTTTATAGGACCAAGATTTATTCTAAACATAGAATCCCTATTTTTCTTGCTATAAAAAATAATAGCAAAAATAACCTTATCCAAATCCAAGTAGAGGACCTGCTTTACTCCAACCCAGTCCTCATATACTAATTCCTTAAGTTCATTCAGAGAAAGGGTAAGATTCCAAAACTTACAGATTATTGCCTTGTCACAAAGGTCTTGGATATGGGGTCTAAGCATTTCTTTTGAAAAGACAATGTTAATGAGCTTACCTTCCTCTGCATGCAAAGGGTCCATACTGTAATGAGATTCTTTTTATTCTGGTTGTTTAGGCTTCCACTGCTTTGACTTGTCCTCTTTTTTTTTTTAGAAGCCTTCTTATTCTTTCTTTTTGCTTGTTTCAACTTTGATGACTTTTCCCTTTGGACAAAAGTGGAACTCCCATTTTTTTCCCTTTGCACTTGCGGCACCTTCAATAGCTTGTTTCCTTGAGTCTCTCGGATGTACGATTGTAGATTTTTTTGAAAACCCTTATTCAATTGATGCGGATCATAAATCCTACGAGGCTCTTGCGGCTCCTTCAATAGATTGCTTTCTTGTTTTGCATGGATGTGTTGGAGACCCTTATTCTTATGATATTGATCAGGAACCCTATGTGAACTGAGATACCCATTAGGATTACCTTGTGCCTTTGAATCACCATGATATGACTTATCCCCATAACTTGTATTTTCCTGATGATAGTGCCTTGAAGGATGATCTTTAACCTTTTCATCATATCCAAATTTTGCACCATTTCTTTGTTGAGACTGAATAATGTTTTGGGTAGTCTTTGGATTGAAGGGAGCGCCATTATTATTATACCTATTTTCAGAAAATCTAAAATCTGCCTAAGCTTTCTCAGTTAGGTTGTCAAGATACTCATATTTCTTGTCTGGTTGTCTCCAATCCTCCGATTCCCACAAAACACCACTATCATCTTCATAGAGATCAAAGCTGGTTGCTTACCTCGCACAAGCTGCTTGGAATGGTAGGGTTTCTAGTTAGGTTGTGGAAAATGATAAGGACGAACATCATTATTTTCCCTTGCATGCTACCAAATTTTTTGTGTACCCATGCCCAATGGGGGGCCGACTATCAAGATGACAAAATTGATGCTTGTCCCTATCATGTAGACTATTTCCCTCTGCAAATTCTAAATATTTTGACTGTTAGCACGCCATGTGTGAGCCATCTTCGCCACCTTTCCCTATTTTTCAGTCCTAAGATTCTTTCTCAGTGCCAAATAATCATTATGAGGCCATATGTAATATTTGAGTTTTTTAGATTTTCAGAATATTTGATTTTTTGGATTTTTAGAATATTTGATTTTTTTGGATTTTTAGAATATTTCATTTATTTGGATTTTAGGAATATTTGATTTATTTGGATTTTTGGAATATTTGATTTTTTTATTTTTAGAATATTTGATTTTATTTTGAATTTTGAATATTTGATTTGTTTGGTTTTTAATATTTGATTTTTGGATTCTTGGAATATTTGATTTTTGGATTTTGGAATATATATATTTTTTTGGATTTTGGGAATATTTGATTTTTTTATATTTGGAATGTTTGATTTTTTTGGATTTTTGGAATTTTAGAATATTTGATTTTTTTTGGATTTTTTAGTTTTACGATGGAATGAGATGAATCACAAGTGAGCAGATTGAAAAAGAGGATAGTTTTATGGCCATGAGATGCTCAATATCCCAACCCATAATTAAGGTTGAGGAAATACTCCAATGAGGGATAGGACCAACTTAGCACGCATGGCGAAGCAAGCAAGCAAGGGAAAAGTCAAACACTGCACAAGCCATGATGATTGTGAAAAGGCTATTATGAAGTGGAGGGTGAATGGAAATGGGATGAAAATATCAAGTGGAGCTCTAAAGGAAAGAGGAGTGAAGCCTCTACATATGGTGCTGATTTCTTGGTTTTCACCATGGTACTTTCTCAAGGCATCACCGAAGTGGTTTTCACCATTAAATGAATTGATTTCTCTTTACTTTTTTTTGTATTTTTTCAATACTTTTTTCCATTTTTTGTATTTTTTAGGACAAATTTTCATTTTTTTGTATTTTTTCTCTTTTATACTAGCCCTCTAAAGCCAAGTATAGAATTGATAAGCACCAAATCCATAGACTACCTTGATGATGCCCCTATCCTATGTGGATGATCGTGCTAGATGAAAGGACCCGATCGTGATGAGAAGTATAAGAAGGGTCTAATATATGTGGCAGATGAAAGAGGCTATGGTCCAATCCCTAATGTGCACACTACATGGGCCATCAAGCTTCAAATGAAAAGGAGATTGGGCAATCGACGAGCTAGAGTACATGAAGGGGTCATTGTCAAAGATATATTGAAAGACATGACCAATGGTGTGATATGGTAAATATGTGAACATGGAGGGATGGAATGGAATATATGGTATGAGTGAGAGTGACGTGGATGGAGACCTTGGATAAACAGGCTCTTCTTTTGAATTTTTTCCTTGATAGATGCCCTTGATGATTTTTGATGGAGAGGCATACTTGGAGATCAACTTTTGCTTGCTTTCACTTTTGACTATTATTTTTGATATGTTTGATAGCTTTTTATTTTGGCTAGGGGACTTTTCTCGATATTTTATTTTTGATTTGTCCAATAGCTTTTTATTTTGGCCAAGGGACTTGTATTGATCTTCTTTTATTTTCATTATGTCTCTCAATTCTTGATCTCCTTTTAAAGATAGCTTGTTCATCAAAGGTTTTTCGTTTATTATTTTCTTGAACTATGACTTGTTGATTGATGTCTATGATGTGAATGGATGTGAGTGAGATGGATGAAGTAGGTGAAGTGACATGAATGTTTAGTGGAAAAATGGGAGTGGCAATGTACTCAATGGAGTCTTTGGCACTATCCTTTTTGGTATTTTTAATGTCAAAGGAAGCTTACACATCCTTAATGACTCAAAAAGATGGCTTAGAAGCGGAAACAGTAGGAGATACATATCCTACCCCAAGGCAGGTGGGATGGAAGGATGATGATTGGATATCCTCAGTGGGGTCATGATCAAAGAGTGGGTTATTGTAGATGTCCTTTTCAAATAGGGGATTATCGTAGAGATGAAAAGCTTGAGTGTAAATAGATATGGAAAAGGCAGGTGAATCATCAAGACCCAAAAAGGTTTCAATCCAAGCACGACCATCTTTTTGCATTCCTTCTACAGCTATCTTGACATCATCGTTGGAAGTCTAACCCTTCTCTATGACATTAGCAGTGTCTTTTGCTTGTAAATTATCCATATGGTATTCTCCAAATCCCATATCATGGATTTGGACCTTGGGGTTTGATGGTCCTGTAAATGAAGTGGATGCTCTTAAGAACTCAAGATCAATATATGCTTGAGAAGGAGGTGCTTCATGATTTCTATGGATTGTGATTTCAGATTTAGGGCTTAGATTATGGCAATACATGAAAGGGTCTAGATCTCCTTATATTGTGATTTTGGTACCATTGTGTGGGAATTTGATGCAATGATGATATGTAGAAGATATCACTTGCATTACATGAATCCAAGGTCTTCTAAGGAGGATGTTATAAGTTAGAGGGAGATAAAAGAACCCAAAAAACCATATCCTTTACCGTAGGCCCAACTCTAATTGGTAGAGTAACTAAAACTTTAGATGAGAATTCCTCTTCATCATATGACTTTATGACCTAATATTTTTCTTTGGATCAACTAAATTTTTAGAGAACCCTAATTCTGTGATCAATTTGAGTACAAATATTAGGACTTTCTCCTCCATCTATTAGAACTCGCTTGATCTTAACTTTATGGACAAGGACTTCAATGTGTAAAGTTGTGTTATGCGGTTTTCAGATGGATGAATCATCATTCTCAATAAAAGTGAGAGTGTGAGGAGAGGTGATGTGTCCCACCATAGCTTGGAATTGATCCACATGTAGGTCTATAGGCACTATAGTAGTAGCAAGTGCTTTATCTAGGATAGCTTTATGCTTAGGAGATAGGTGTTGCAGCTCAAGTACAGAAATTTGTGTGGGAATTTTACCTAAATTCTCTATGAGGTTGTATCATAGAGTTGGTGCAATAGATTTTTAATTAGGACCCCTAATGGTAACTGTGGCTCTATAGGTAGTAACATTGCAATCAGGTTCTTTTCCCTTTATAATGAAAGTGTTTACATGATTATCAAAATCACTTATGTTATTTATGATACAATCATACTTAGTAGTAGTATAGAACTTCACATCATCACCAGATTCAAGGGCCTTTCCTTTATCCTTGTCATGCTTAGAGAAAGGTTTTTTAAACATCTCATGATCAAAGTTACCAGAAGGAGTGTGTGTCTCAACTACTATCTTACCTTCATCAATAAGGTTTTGTATTAGATGCCAAAGTTTATTGCAAATATTAGTCTTATCTCCTTTGTGTCTATGATAGTCACCAAAGTGATCCTCATTATACCATGGGGGTTTGACTTGTGGATTATATTCTTTCATCTCAGGTAGTGTTATAAGATTTTTTTCAAGGAGTTCTTTTAATGTAGATACAAGTGACTGTCCCAATGGAGTAAATTTTCATTTAGGGAAGCTTTTCTTTTTTTTCTTTTCCTTTATCTTAAGATGAACCTTTAAGGTTTTAGATAGGTGATGATTTTTTAGTTGTTTTTGCATCAACATCTTTGTCATTCACTACATTCTTTTTCTTTACCCAAAAAGGTGTCTTGTTGCTTGAACTTGATTTTTGATCTTTGTCATTATTAAGTCTAATACTTCCATCATGATCAATGTGAGTTTGTTTGATTCGAAATCCATTTTTTATGGGTTCATCAAAGGAATCCAAGCATTTGAGGTGAAGTTCCATTCTAATTTCCTTGTTCAAATTTTGACAAAAGAGGTCAACCAATTCTTTTTCTGAGATGTCATAAGGTAAATGTTTTGTTAAGTGTCTCCATCTTTGTAAAAATGACACTAAAGATTCTCCTTATTTTTTTGGTGTTAAAAAGGTTTTTCATGGTCACTTTAAGTTCACAGTTGAAACTATAATTGGAGACAAATTTATCAGCCAATTCATGAAAATATTTGATGGTTGGGGGTAATCGTGAAAACCATTCCATAGCTTCTCCTCCTAGACTACAAGGGAATAATATCATAAGGTATGTCTCATCAACTGTAAATTCGAAGGTAGTAGCACAAAATTATCTCAAGTGGTCTTTAGGATGTCCTTTTCCCTTATATTTATCAAGTTTTGGTATGTCCCAGTGACTAGGAAAAGATTGCATTGGTATGCTTGTATCAAAAGGATAAGGAATTATATCTTAAATGGAGAACTTGTGAGATGATGTTTTATTGTTCTTGACAGTATCCAATTCTTGTCTCAGTTCTCTTAGCTCATCTAAAATAGGATTTTTTGTAGGTGCAAGTTCAGGTTTTGATGTCTTTGAAGATCTCTTATAACCAGGTTGTAGATAAAAGGGTCTGTGATCTTTGATTCTATCATCATTGTTTATTTTGGGATGCTTAGATTCACTGTATTTAGGTTGGTCATTCATTGTGAGTAATGATATGCCGAAATTAGGAGGCATTTTGATTCCTTTGTCAGTAAGGGGCTTAAAGTATTGTTGCGGGTTACATTTGACTACCTCTGTAAGCATTTTAGTGAATCTATGATCATTGAGCACACTACATCTATATTGGATTGGGTATTTCTCTATTATTAATTTCATGTGTTTCACTTGTTGCAACACTAATGTGATCTTCCCGATCAAATTATTTTCCCCAAGGGTTCCGTTTTCCTAGAAACATTTTTATTCTTGTTTTATGGTTCTTAGGCAATTTCTATGATATTTAATCCAAGACAAGATTATGTATGAGACCTAAGATCAAGATGCAACGAAAATGGATATGATTCTAAGATAAGATATGAGAATGGTAGGGTATGATATAAAGAATGGAATGGATATACTTTGAGTACCTTTGCATTGGCTTCAACCTAGCCCAAAGGGTTGGTGACAACATATTTCACATCACCCCCAACCACAATCCTATTAGGCTTTCCTAATAGCCCTGTGATTGGGGTGATATATCAATAAAATTCACATGCAAACTTAATATAGGGTCGACTACACCACCCTTACAAGAAATAAAACCATAGTCAGCTATATGGAGTTGTAGGGAACACTTTGTTTAGTATTGAAATTTGTGCCAAATCATGGTCCTATAACTAAGGGAGGACCCATTCGCCCTATGGCTAATGGGTCCTAGGTCACTTACCTAGGACACACATCCTCCAAAATTGAGTGTTGTGTTATGCTATTTATGATGTTGAGCTTTATCCCTTGGAATTTGTATTTAATTATGCTTCAATTTGAATTAAAGGGGACAATTAAGGAAAAATAACCACAATTAATTAACAAAACCCTAGATTGATGTGAAAGTGTAAATGTACACTTTACAACACCAAAAATAGGGCACAATTAAGTCTATTTTGTTAAAAAGGTCCCTAGACTTAATATGAATATGAAAAATGTATTACAACACTAAATCAAGACAAAATTAAGCTCACTTTATTATTAATTATTCCCAAATTAAGTGAGTAAAAGGGATACTTTTTTTTGTCACTATAGAAGGAAATATATCAATGAGAATAACTAGCCTTAGTTTTATTAGTTATATAGAGCCAATAAGACCATAAAAAAATTCACCATGGTAAATTCATAAAATGAGTATATTCAATCTTAAATATATCATATTCTCAAGAATTAATGTATTAATTTATCATTTTAGTTGGATTACAAATTTATACAAGGTAATATAAATCAATAAGGAGAAATCATGACACACACCAAACTATCAAATATATAGAGACTAAACTACCACAAAACACTTTAACACTAATTTTTCCAAACTGTTGGATTGAGAAATGACCCAAATGTGAAATCATAGTAGATACCTATCACAATCACTAATATCACAAGATAATAATGAAAATTTTAAAGTATCATTTAGCACTTGAACTTCTAGTTCTCAATGTACTTGTAGATTTCTCAAATACCAATGAGCACTTGAACTTTTAGTTCTCAATATACTTGTAGATCTCCATATGCACCCTTAATTTAATTTGACATGAAGATTTGATATGTTAAAAGACTTATAAGACCTACTTGTGACTCTATAAGATACAACAACATTCAATTCATAATAGCTACCTCTTTCAAAAGAGATTCTTCTTTCTTTACATATAGTTTCATATTTTATAGATTGGCAGAAATTAATGGTAAGAAAGAGACACATTTCTTCTCAAGTCTTAGTATTTAAATTTGAGAAATGTTTCATTAGAACTATTAACCAATCATACATATAAATTGAATGAATCTTGTTCAAAAGAGTCTAGATCAATAATAAATATTGTTGAAACAAGCATATATTAAATATAATATATTATGTACATTACAAATTTAAATTTATTTTTTGACCAAAAAATAAATATATTAGTTTTAAAATTTGAAAAAATTATATATGGATTTCTAAACAACAATAACTACCAAAGAATAAAAATCCAGATAGGATTACTACAAACCCACCCCAAGTAGGACCCAAAATATTGGAATGTAATTTCTCCTATAGATTATGCATGTTTGAACTATAGTCTATCTCATACATTGTTTTAGTCATGAATGCATGTAGTTATATTACAGTTTGCATGTTAGTTATACTATAGTTTGCATGTCATTTGTATGATTCTCTTTTGTAGATTAGAAGTTAGTTACTTTTAGTTTATCAACCTCTCAAGTTGTCTAAGACCTCTACATAATGAGGCCAATGTAATTGATTAATTAGGCAATAAAATTCATTTGGTGTAGTAGCACATTTGTGATTATATATTGTCTCCTTCGCTGACCTAGAAGTCAATATAAGCTAATCATTTGTGAGATCAAGAGATCATTGAAGGTAAGCAAATTGTAATTTCGTGGTTTATAGATCCTCTTGCCAGTGTTTGTTTGAAGCCAACAAAGACCGTAATAAAGGATTGCAAGAAGAAAGATAAGTCACATATGTTAGAATTCACTTAGCAAAGAAGATCATAAGGTTAGGAAGAGTGAAAGATTCAGAAGGAGAATATTGTAGATCACTAACAAAAGACACCCAATAAAGGTTGAATTACCACCAAGAGATTGTAGTTTGTTATAGAGGTAACACTAGTTGAAAGCATACATGTAGTTTGAGTGTTTGAAGGAATAGAGAGTGATTTATATGGTAAAATCATCCTTCATTGTCACTAAGGAGTTGCAAGTATCAAGTTGATGCTAATTTTTTTTAATAGAAATCTTTAAAAAGAAAAATGCCAAAAAAGAAAAATCTATAGAGCGAGGGTTTAGAAGAAAAAAGTCACAAAAGAAATTAGATTGGAGGAATTAAGGTACAATCTATCAATCAAAGATTAGTAGAAGTTTGAAGTCTTTATTTGGGTGAAGAATCCATCCACATCAAAGAGAAAAGTTACTAGAGCCATAGCCAAATTTTGGAAGATTGGAGACTAGAGATTGTTGTTAAGTCACCACTCTTAGAAAAGAGATTGAAGGTAGAAGTCATTCATAGCTGCCATTGGAGGATCGTAGTCATCAAAAGTTGTTTGAAAGGGAGTCAAAAAGGATGCTTGATAAAAATTTGATAGTAGTCGTGTGATCAACTACAAAACACAACATAAAGGTTTGTAACCATCAAAGAAAATAATTAAGGTTTATAAAGGATAAAAAATTATTGGAGGGAAGGTTAAAGAATTTATTATACCATTGTCAAATCAGTCATAATAGATGTGCAGAAGGAATTTGAAGGAATTGATCGCTCGAACTATTGAATTCACTTTTACAGAAAGAGGTGCAGTCAAAGTAAATGATACAAGATGTATGTGTTGATGTCATAGGAGAAGTCTGCATTCAAAGGGGGAAGATTTCTAGATCACAACTATTAAGAGAAATGACACCCACCAGTTTTTAAGGAGGAAAGAGTGTCTAGAAATTTTGGAGGTCCCATCACCAACTTAAGTCAAAAAAATTATGTTGTTAAAGTGGTTGCTACTAAAGAGAAGAGGTAGCCGTAGTTCCTAAAAATCCACAACTTGAAGGAAGGAGATGCCAAATTTAAAAAAGTTTTTGTAAAGAGAGATCATGGGCATGTAGTTCGAAGAAAAGTTAATGCATCAAATTTTGAAGAGAGGAGGTCACTATTATTTCTTTCTTGTCAAAGGAATTTGAGTAAGTGGAAGCAACTTCCTACATTAACCTAAGCAAGAGATAGTTGCAAAAATTTCTTAAACACCTTAAATAATTGTTACAGATTTAGATGCACATAGATATCATAAATAGATAAAGAATTTAAAACTCATAACACAACTTTACATCGGGAAACCCCATAGTCCAAAACACAAATCAATTATATTATTCAATAACAACTAGTTACAATATAATCATAGATTTATGCTCTTGTAGGTTTCTTCAAACTTCTTCACAATTCTAGAGTAATTTCAACAACATAACTGTACTTCAATACAATAGCAACATACAACTCCAAAATACAAGTGCTTAATATATAAGATCTTACAATGCATAAATTAGAAATTTCTAAAGTAACTACCAAAGGTTGAATGTGCAACATGGAAAGCACCAAAAACACTATAGATGCACAATGGTAAGTTTTCAATTGTCACCATATGCCAATCTGCAAAATTTTCACTTGTCAAAATAACCGCACCTCAAAAAATCATGTTTCGTGTAAACTCAACATAGAAATATAAAAAACATTTATGCACAACTACACCTACAAAAAAAAACTTTCCAAATTGACTCCTCATTCGAATAGAAATTGCACGTTGTAAAACACAAAACAAAGGGAGAAAAATAGCTACATTTAATACTATGGAAAAATCAGTTCTTATGGAAAAATCAAAGGTTGAGACACCTTCTTTTTGCAACATTATCTCAATTATCAAACACCTTTGAAGAACCAATGAATGTATCAAAATTTAACTACTATATGCCATGAGGCCAATAGACTCTGAACACCATCTAAACTTTTATGTGGTCATTGGCTTGGTCAATGCATCTGCAACATTCGTCAAGGTGTCACCTTTCTCCAACTTCACCTTTCCATATTCCACCATATCACAAAAAAATGAAGTTGAACATAAATGTGCTTTGTTGTGGCATGGAAAGTAGGATTCTATGCTAAGAAAATGGCACTCTAACTGTCACAACAAATAGTAATCTTTGGGGTCATTCCTGAATGTGACCCCCCTTTTGACTTTGTTGGTAATGCCAAAAGCTACTCCCAGGACCAGCTCAATTCTGCCAAATGGGTTTTTCATGAGATAAGTGAGCTGAAAACAAAAAAATTGTCTCTTCATAGCAAACTGGGGGAAATTGAAGATAATTTCACTGGGCTTATTCAGCTCGAAGCAGAGAAGCACAACAATATGAAGAATATTCCTCAAAAGGACAGTACTATCAAAAATGAACTTGAAAAAATCAAAGGAACCTTGAAAAAGATCGCCGAGCAAAATTGAAGAATTGCCAGACATAACTTTGTTATCATCAAGGCTATGTCTGAAACACTGGAGAAAACCCAAAAGAGAGCTCTGATTGTCGACCTTGATCAGGAGAAAGACTAGGACGGGGAAGCAAGGATATCCAAATGTACCAGATCTAGCACGAAAAGGAAAGTCCAGACTACCCCTAGTATGGCTCAGATCTTTATGGAGGGGGCTCAGGAAATGGCGGACTTGGAGGAGGCTGCGGATGAGCTCCCGAACTCTATGAACTAGTGGTGGTCGAGCCCTGCTTCTTCTATTTGCTGGCTGTTTGCTGGCTTCTTTGAGGCTTTTTGTTGCTGCCTGCTGATGCTGGTTTTATTTTCTTTGGAAGTTTTTTTTTTTTTGGACCACTGTTTCGGTCTTCTCATGTTTTGTTACTTTGTGGTTTCGAGTCCCTGTAAAACCCGTTTATCCCCCTTTTATCAAAAACAAATAGTAATCTACCCTGCATCAAAACCAAATATCAGAACACAAACGCTTAATCCAAATGGATTCCTTACAAGAATAAGTTACTACCATGTACTTTTCTTATGTTGTGGATAAAGCGACTACAACTATCCACATACTTGTCCAACTTATTGTACCACCATACATCGTGAACACATAGCCACTAGTGTATCTTCTACTGTCAATGTCACTTGCCCAATATAAATCCATATATCCACAAATACTCACTGAGTGTCAAGTTCCATTAGGATAACCATGAAATCATAAGTAATACTCATAAGTACCCTACAAATATCTAAACACTCTCTTCACTACATCCCAATGTACTTGTCTAGTATTAGCCATAAACCAACTAAGGACTCCCACTACTTGAGTAATGTTTGGCCTTGTACATACCATAGCATACATAAGACCACCAAAAACACTTTCATATGGTATTTTTTTCATTTCCTCCATCTTAGTAAGAGATTTTGGAAAATATTCCACAGAAAGCTTCATCCCTTGCATTATAGGAACAACTAACTATTTGCAAGTTGTCATGCTAAACCTCTCCAACACAATATTCACATACTTGATTTGGCTTAACCAATGCTTTATGTTAGCTCTGTCTCTTCTAATCTCGATACCTAGAATAACCTCACTACACCTAGATCCTTCATCTCAAATTGTGTTGGCAATTGAGACTTCAAATCTGAAATCAAAATTTTACCATTCCTAGAAAACAACATATCATCTATGTATAATACAATTATGAGAATAAAACCATTATCATATTTCTAATATTCACAATGGTCAGATTTAGATCTCAAAAATCCCAATGGCAATGCATAGGTATTGAACTTCTAGTACTAATTCAAGGAGACTGCTTAAGACAATACAAAGAATTTTTCAACTTGTAAACCAGGTTTTCTTTACCTTTAACCACAAAATGCTCTGACTATGACATATAAATATCTTCATCAAGGTCACCATGAAGGAATGTTGTCTTCACATCCATTTGTTCCACTTCTAGATCATACGTTTCTACAAGTAATAACAAGAATCAGATAGATATCAACTTCACAACAGAAGATAAAATCTCACCATAGTCAATTCCCTCCACCTAAGAATACCCCTTAGTGACTAACCATGCCTTATGCTTCTCAAAACTTCCATCTAGACCAGATTTTGTCTTGGACACCCATTTATATCCAATGGGTTTCCATCCTTCAAGAAAAGGTATCAAATCCCATGTATCATTTTTCCTCAATACAACCATTTCTTCATCCATGGCTTTCATCCAAGAATTTGCATCACTCGCACTCATAGCCTCTCTAATAATCCTAGGCTCATCAATGTTAGTAATGAAAAAAAATACAATTGGAATCCAACAAAGAATAACTAAATCTTTCAGGTGAATAACCAAACCTATCAGGTTGCCGCCTATCTATGGTACACCTCTTGAATTTTTGAGGTTGAGGTTTTTCTTCTTGTTCAAAACTTTCAGAGCTTCTCAAAATCTCCTCATCACTAGGTTCAATAGGAGTACATAGTTCTTCTTTCATCGGAGTAAGTGGAATTTGAATTACCTTGTTTTGTTTCTCCTCTTTTTCTGGCTACAACTCAACTATGGAAGGTTTCATCTCTCAAAAGATCAAACTTCTACTATAGAGAACCTTTTGGGCCACTGGGTCCCAAAGCTTGTACCTCTTCACACCAACACCATAGATGATGAAGATACACTTAACTACTTGGTTCTCCAACTTAGACCTTGTCTCAATCAAAACATGAATTTAAGCTTGACAACTAAATACTCTAAGATGTCTCATTGAAGGATTTTTACTAGACCATGCCTCCATGGGTTTCCTATCAACAAGAGCTAATGTAGGAGATTTGTTGATTAAGTAACATGTAGTGGCTACTACTTCAACCTAGAACTTTTTCTCAAGGCCAACAACACTCAGCTTACTCCTAGCCCTCTCCATCAACGCCCTATTCATCCACTCTGCAACTACATTTTGTTGTGGTTGTATGGATTTGTCTTATTTCTCTCAATCCCATGCTCTTTATAGAACTTGTCAAACTGTGTTGAACAAAACTCACCGCCATTGTCAGTCCTCAAACATTTAATCTTTTTACTAGTCTAATTTTCTACCAAGGCTTTAAACTCCTTAAATAGACTAAAGACTTTAGCTTTTCTTTTGAGAAAATAAAAAAATGTCCTACTATAATCATCTATGAAAGAAACAAAATATATATATTGACAATGAAGGAACATTCACAGGATCAAACAAATCAGCATGAACATAGTCCAAAACCCTAGAAGACTTGTGAGAACTAGAGTGAAAAGTAACACAATGTTGTTTACCATAAACACAATGTTTTCAAATGTAAAACTCAAGATTACAATCATCAAGGCATTCAACAAGGATCTTAGATTTTAGGGCTCTAAGACCCTTCTCACCAATGTGACCAATTTGTTGATTCCATAACATTTTCTTCTCTACAGGAAGCTTCATTTCCAAGGAATGAGCACCCTTAAGTACCCAAAATGCATGACCATCAGATGTAGTTGGTATAGATTTATCTAATTGATCTGACAATGAGGATGAAGAATCCAAAGATTTATTCTTTGGTTTATTAGAGGAATTATTGCACTAGACAGTGCATGCATCCAACTTGAACAAGGTGCAAATCTAAACACCCTTAGCCAACACCATAGCTCCTCTCATCATTTTTCATCCTCCACTCAAGAAAACAACTTGTAGTCCCATATCATTCAATTTACTCATAGAAAGAAAGTTTTGTGCCAAACCTGGGATATGCAATACACCGTTAATCCCCTTCACTCTTCCATCAAGGAATCTGATTTTTACTCTTCCACGACCAACGATCTTCAGCTAAGAGCCATGACCTGAATACACCTTCCCACCATCATATTCTTCATAGTTCAAAAAAAAACCTCTATGAGAGGTCATGTGGAAAGAAGCATCTAATTATGTCAACCACACATCTTTTGATGCATGCATTGCCAAAGCTGTGACAAATGTATCTACATCATTTTGAGAGGATTTTTTAGAGTTGTAATCTAAGAAACTATTTTTTTCTTTCTTCTTTTTCTCTTCCTTGCACTCTTTTCTCAAATGACCAAATTTGTTGTAGTTCCAACACTCAAAGTTTGTACCATTAAAATTCTCCATTTTGGTTCTACTACATGTGCTTTCCATCTTTTTCCTACAACAAGGTCATGAAGTACCCTTATACAAAACTCCCACTGAAACAAAGATCAACTCAAAAGAACCTTCAAACCCAACAACAAAATCAAAGTTGGCCAAGCTTTGATACCAACTAAAATGAAGACGGATAAGCGAAAGCAGGTTCTTATGCTAACCTAAGCAAGAGAGAGTTGTGAAAATTTCTAAAACACCTTTAACTGTTATAGATTTAGATGCATACACATATCTTAAAAATGGATAAACAATGAACTCATAACAAAAAAAAATTACGTGGGGAAAACCCTTTCGGGAGAAAAATCCCACACTCCAAAACACAACCCAATTATATTATTCAACAACAATTAACTAGTTACAATATAATCATAGAGCTATGCTCTTGTAGGAGTCTTCAAACTTCTTCACAATTCTACAGTAATTTCGGCAACATAATGGTACGTCAATACAATAGCAACACACAACTCCAAAATACAAGTGCTCAATATATAAGAGTTTACAATGCATAAATTAGACATTTCTAAAACAATGCAACATGGAAAGCGCAAAAAACACTACAAATGCACAATAGTAAGTTTCCAATTGTCACCACATGCCAATCTGCAACAATTACACTTGCCAAAATAACTACACCTCGAAAAACCACATTCCATGTAAACTCAACATGGAAATAGAAAAAACATTTATGCACAACTCTACCTGTAGAAAACAACTTTCCAACTTGACTCCTCATTCGAATATAAATTGCAAGTTGTAACTCACAAAACAAAGTGAGAAAATTAGCAACATTTAATATTATGGAAAAATCAATTCTTATGAAAAAATCAAAGGATGAAACACCTTCTTTTTCCAACAATTTGCAGGTGTTAACAAAAGGCAAAGGATGTTGGTGTAAAGGAATTTTTAGTCAAAATCAGACGTCGAGCACTAAAAAGTCAGCCCCAATCATAGGTGAAGATATTGTTTGTAATATATCACAACATAGTCCAAATAGATTGTGGCCATAAAGAAGCCTTCTCAAATAAAGAAGAAATGATATTGCTAAAGGAAGAGATTGTGGAGGAGAAAAGACGCCAAATAAAAGAGGAAAATAGGGTATCTAAAAATTGAGAAGAAAAGTCATAGTCCAAAAAGAAGCCATAGCTCGTAGTAAGTCACAAGCAGCAAAAGACAGTTTGAGCAAGTTATCAAGAAGAAAACATAGATGTCAAAGCAGAGGAGAGTTCCCAAGAAGTCTAAATTCGGTGAGGTGAAAAAATGTCATTAGATTGAAGCAGAAAGATCATTGTCGTGAAGGAAAAAGAGTTCTCGCAAAGAAATGTTAGTGAAAGAAAAAGATACAACTGCAGTTGTTGAAGGAGAAACCGTTGAAGGAAGAGTGAAGGCACAGATTGCCGCAGCAATTGGAGAGAGAGTTGAGAAGATCTGCAGATTTTGAAAATAGTTTAAAGAAGTTTAAAGACTTGGAAAACAAAATTGGAAATAATAAATGCTGAAGTATGTGGTCAAAATTAAGGGGGAATATTGGAATGTAATTTTTCCGGTAGACTATGCAGTTTGCATGTTTGAACTAGGGTCTATCTCATAAATTGTTTCAGTCATGAATGCATGTAGTTATATTACAGTTTGCATATCAGTTATACTCTAGTTTGCATGTTATTTGTATGATTCTTTTTGTAGATCAGCTGTTAGTTACTATTAGTTTATCAACCTCTCTAAGTTGTCTAAGACCTCTAGATAATGACACAAATGTAGTCAATCAGAAAATAAAATTCATTCGATGCAGTAACCCGTTTGCGATTATATATTGTCTCCTCTGCCCACCCACACAGAGGAAGTCATAAAATCAAAATTATGACAACCGAAAAATAAACTCTCAACCCAAATCATTTTGGAGAACTATAAAAGATTGTTAGGAAATTGTATGTATATTTTTTTGCGTTCAGTGTGCTCGGAAATATCAGAATTATCGGGCAAATGGTAAAAGAAGCCATGGCTGGCCCAACAGTTCATCACAAGGCCGCAAGGCGGTTACCGTCAACGCACGAAAGGAATCGTTTAACGGATGTGCGATTGGCAAACAGATCACTAAGCGAATAAATTTAAAAATTTGCGAGCAAGACAAAGGCTTCAAACAGATGACAAAGGGGATTCCTGTGCGTGTTTTAAACCAAACTAGACTACCATGAACGTAGAGTAGGGTAAAACCAGAGTCCTGACAGCAATAAACAGCGGGGGGAACAAGAGAGAGTTCACGGATCAAAACAAACATCTCGGATCAGCTATCAACCGGGACTGCAAGGACAGAGTTAACGGATCAAATTCAAATGGCTCTGAAAGCTAAAATCAAAATTAGGGTTGGATGATTTCTTTTAAAAATGAAGGCTTGTCACTGTAAACAGCAACAGAAGTAAGGATAGCTTAGAAGGTTGACATGGTCTTCGACTCTCGAGAAACAAAGACCACACTTGTAATCCATAAAACATTTATGTGGAAGGACGAAAGTCTTTTCATAGGTACACACGTCTTTGCCCTTAGTGATCTCATAAAAGAGAATAAAAGGTTGCTGATAATAAAAGAATGATCAATATATTCCCTATTAAAGAATAACAATAACACTCAAAAGATGTCACTTAAAAGTAGTGTAGTGTACTACGAATTCCCAAAAGAAGATGGAGCGTGCATAAATTTCACATTACATATTAATTGGCTTGAAAAGAATTATTATAGTTCAAATCAGTGAAATGATAAAATAGAGCCATTATCGTGTGCATATATGTCACCAAGTTTCCGTCGCATTAATATAAGGGTTAGAATTATCTATCTTATTACTCCATTATAAATTTAATATTTAATACATATTTAATAATTTTTTAGTAATATTGTAAAAGTATATTTAAAATAAATATTTGAGACATTTAGATAATAGTGGCATGGTATGATGGTTAAATTATTCAAATCTCATTGAGAGGTAATTGTTCAAAATTTATACTGGAGATGAGATTTTTTAATCTCATAGCTCCAATCAAAAGCATTTATCCCTCTCGATAAAAAATAAATTGAAACATATAATAAAAATCAAAATAACAATTTAAATAAAAAATAGATAGTTAAAAAAATTATATATAATTAAATAAAAAATATTGATTGATGAAATATTATAAGTAGAAATGAAAAGAGATCCAGAAGATAAACTTTACCAGACATAAGTTTATAAATATGATGAATACTGACTCTTCCTGAATTTTTCGTTAAAGTGTTTCTGTATAGTTTATTGCAATTTACAATTTCTTTTGGTTGAAGTTTGCTTGGAAATAATCTCTCTGTATGTTCAAAATTAAAATATTTTCTAAAGAGAAGCAAGACTAAGTGAACAAAATGAACTGAAAACATATATGTGTGTATACTACAGCTAAGTAGCCGACGCAATTTTTGCCCTACTTGAAGTGCTGGTATTAGACTACTGATAATCTATGGAGAAGGCTAGCGCACATTAGATCTTGAGCTCAATCTCATACAGTTCAATGCTACAATAACACTTTAGGTTAGTATATCTATATTCAACGTGGATTGATTCATTTATTTCATACATATTCTAGGCAATTGATGCTTCTGGTATAACAAGTTTGTGTTTCTTTTTCTTTACTCCTGCCTTATCTTATATTTGTTACTTTTTTCCACAGATAGAAAGTTGAGATCTCAGAGAATTTGTGATCTACTCCAGCAAGGTGACCTGACAGGATCTAAGTCTAAGGAGATAGTAGGAATGGCTTTCCAGAAGGTTGAAAGGAGTCATTTCAGCACTCCGCCTGGATGGCGTCTGGCTACTTTTGAGGAAGCCAGCAAAGGGCTGAAGATTATTAAAGACCAAAATATTTTAGAAAAGTGGGACAGAGCGCGTCTGTTGGACGGTTGGATAACTGGTGAAGGATATAATTTTGAAATGGGAAATGACTTCAAAGGGTGTTTGGGCTACATGCTTCTCATTCAAACCCAAGCTTCTGGTAGGCATTATTTCTTTATCAAAACACGAATCTGGGGTTTTACTTTAAGTTAATCTTTGTTTACATAGTAATCTAAAAAATATTAGATGATAACTGATTTAAATGAAACAGGCATCTGATCTGTGGAAACTGTAAGTTAATAATTGCTTTGTCAGTAATCCCTAAAATATTAGATACAGCTACCTTGATAGAATAAGGGTTGAAACTATTAGAAATTAGAAGATCTAGGAGATAAAGAGACAAGCACAATGAATAATATTTAATTATTGTCTTTAGATGACTCAAATGATAACGAGTGCAAAGTCTTGCATGTATAGGAAAGGATGATACAATCCACTTATGAAGTGAATTGGCAAGTGTCCTATAATGTGGCACAAATGAGTAGACAAGTGTTTTATAGGTGTCAGCCTTAGGAACTCTTGGAGTGTGCAAACCAACAGCCTCTATGACCAAGTCATCAACCTTGTGTGCCAAGTGTTGAGTGACCTTTGAGGTGAGATGGAAAGTCTTCCAACCTCAAGAGGCATGTGCATGAGGTTAACCAAATAGCTTGGTAACCACTAAATACTTAAAGTTTGCACACTCAGTTAGACAAGATGTTGTCTAACTTCATCAACCTAAGTACACTTAAATATAATAAATGGATTAACTATTCACACTAATAGGAACTTGGTCTAGCACTATCACCTTAAGCTAAATCAATTTCATAGATTTTAAATTTTGTTTTCCAACAACAATACTCAATAAAATGTGCTCATAGATCCTTCATTTTATCTTGAAAAAATATTTATAACAATTCAAATTTAGGAAAAACGGTTAATTATATAGTTCTTAACATAAAATTGTAAAGGAAATTAAACTTTACCTTAGCATAGTCTAGGCTATTTTACTATATGTACACACATAAGTATAGTTCAACCTAGAATAAATCATTGGGTATTCAAATATATAAATGATTAATAATAAATGTTATTTAAAAAAATAAAATAAAAAAATAAGAGTATTTAGTTCTAGAAAGGTAAATGTTTAAATGAAGGACATTGACATAAAATTTGATAATCTTTCAGATTGAGATCAAGTAATAAGATTTGGTACTAGTATCAATATAATAAGCATTTGTCTCTCCTATACAAGGGAAAACTTGGAGATCAAGGACAAGTTCAAGATCATGAACTCTTCTTGTACCTACTAAATTATTGTATAGATTTAGTAGACTCATATTCTTCACTTTATCCAATGCATTTTCTTTCTATTAAAACTCAAAATTGGTGTTGTATAATCATAGAGAAGGAACTAACATCTAGGCCTAAGCACCTATGCCAATCTAGATTAATGAAGCAAAAGACATTAGTTGTGGGAAATTAAGGGCCAATTGATATGAGAGAAGAATTTATCTACACATTTAGCTTTTAAAGGCAAAGGAGGGTGTTCCTACATGTCTAATATATGAAAAAGTAAAGAAATAATATATGTGAGCTCCTTAGTTCAGCCACTTGTACAAGGAGGAAAATGCAAGCATGTTTGAACAAAAGGTTGATTTTAAACTAATCCAAAAGGAATCATGCAATAGTTCATTGGGCAATAGAACTAAACCGTAAAATAGCATGTAAATGATAATTTATATTTTAAGTAGAGGACTATCACTATACATAGAGTCCCATTATTATAGATATAATTTCATCTAAATGTAATGCATAGACTCAAGAATGTTCACACATTAATTCATCTTTAGTAATCTAAATTTGTTCAAAGATGCTTCAATGGTTAATTTTAAAAGAATATTTCACATAATTTGAAATGGTTTGATAGTCACTATAATGACAACTAATAAGAAATGACAAAAAGTCAACAAATGTGACCTTAGAGATATATAAAGTACCATTGGAACTAAACCAACTAGATAAAGTACATTCAAGTGACTCTACTTCATCAATATAATCATAAATAACAATAATGCCTATAATGTGATGCAAATAAGTTTTGAGAAAAGTGATTAGGTGGAAAACAAGACTCACCAAAATGAATCAACAAGATGATGAGCCACTAAGTTTTCTTTTTCCACACTAAACACTATAATTGATGTGATTATGAGAGTCAAAAGATGCAAATAACAATTACAAATGATACCTAACTATTATAGAAACTATGAGGGAAGTGTTTAGAGCTCAAATAGGTGTGTACCTTGTTGCAAGAAGCATGTTTTTAGGGAAAAAAGGACTCATTCGCATTTATTGGTGAATGGGTCCCTATTAGGGTTTCTAAAATTGAGATCTGCATTACTTTCCTTGATGTATGCACTCTTAGATTCCCAGCTGTTAGCTCACAAAAACCTGTCCTTTATTTTGTAGCTTCAATTCTTCATTATTGCACTTTTAAGATAAACTTTACAACTTGACAACTTTGACATTTTTTCTCCAAATCTTTACTCCACTTGTCTTCAACCTATAAATTTGCAAAAACACATTCAAGGGAAGAAAAACTTGTTGATTTTTAGTGAATAGAGGTTTTCCTAAGTCAAACCACTTGTAAGTAATTAAACCAAATGATGAGACAATGAAATTGAAGCATGAAACATGAAATGATGCAATGTAGATACCTTGTAAGATGTCTTGTAATACAAATATAAAATCTAACATGTAGTGGAGATGCATAATGTAGATCTTGATTCCTGAGTATGATGTGAACAACACTTTCAAGTAGATATTCAATACTACATTGACTAACTTAACTCAACAACATGCATGAATGCATCAAACCCTTGACATGATGGAATGATCTTGAATTTATGTCATAAACTCTTCATAATCTTCCTTGAAATTCCTTTAAAAATGCTCTTGAATTTCTCTATAATGCTCTTGTAAAGTATTAGGATGTTTCATAAAATTTTCTAGGAGAAAAAATTTGAATTAACCCCTTATTTATACTAAATTAGGAGATTAACCTTGAAATTCAAACAATTCAAGCTGACACTAGATTTGGGGATAAATATTATTAAATTTACGCCACAATGAAATTCAAAATGGGGATCCTCATTAAGGGAAGACCCATTCACCACTTAGGGAGAATAGGTCCTGGCTCAGTTTTCTAGGACCTAACCTTGGGGGATTGAAAGATCAATAAAAACTCATTTAGAATCAACTGATAAAGGGGGTCCTAGAGAGGGAGGACTCATTTTCCACCTAGGTCAAATTGTTGAATACACCAAATACTAAGAAGGGGGATGAATCAATATTCTACTAACACAATTAATTTCTAACCATCCGATTATCAATCTACATCTAGCTACTAAAGTAAACTAAAGCACAAAAGGAATCATAACACATTGACACCAATATTTTTACGTGGAAAATCCAAAGTGGGAAAAAATACAGTGAGGATTAGCTCAGAATATATTATAACCGGTTATAAGATATTACATGGGTCACTTCTAGGACTCACTGTTCTTGATGTTGGTGTTTTCCACTGCACCTAAGAAATCTCTAAGGAATAGTCGATTCCTATAGTCAAGACTCTTGTAATGAATGGCCAACTAACAAGATGTAGTCAAAGACTAAGATCTTCTACACTTTAGGCTCTCTGGGACCAAGGAGGGTATTCCAAGTGTGTTCATTTGAGGTTTTGCTTTGTATAACACATCATTTACACATCAATTTGGATGAAGTATAATTTTGCAATAATTACTACGAAATTGGCTTGTTTCTAAGTAACTTGCTACCCATTCATCAAAATGTAGACATCCCTAGTGAGAATTGATACGTACACATTTTGAGATCAATGAATTTTAAATGAATTTAATCCTGATCCTAGGTTGGTCATTAGAAAATTGTTTGATTAACCCTCTAGGAAAATCATTGGGGAATACATTAGTGCCCTATTCATTAGGTGATGGAGTCACACATACAAGTACCAGTAAAACATAAATGACCCAAGAATTTAATAGAATGGACTACCAGCATAATACCTTGCATTATGGAGCTCAATCTTCTGATACATTACTACTTATCAAATCCTTTGCAAATGAATGTAAATTCATGACCCCATTCAAGTATTTTAATTAATTTTTTGAATCAAAACAAAGAATAGAGACATACATTCGAACAAATGTTCAAAGGAGAATGGAAATACCATTAATATTTCATTCAAAATTCACTTAAACTTGTAGAAGGAGAGAAAATATATCAGAATTATATATTTTCTTGTATTTATAAGTCATGTCTACAAAAAAATTCAAGATAATTGAATGAGTTCATTCATAACTCAAAATTGACAATCTATTCTATTCCTATCTACCCATATACATTCGACCCAAAACCTAGCCAAAATCTTCCATTAGTTTTTTCTCTCTTTTCTCTCTTTACAAGTGAGCCTTGAATTCCCTTTTATATGACAAGGGAGCAACAAGCTTCAAGCTCACATGAAATTTCACCACAAATTTTCATTTCATCAAAATCTCCATTGCATTTAATTTTCATTTCAAAACTTCCCACACATTGAATCTACAAAACATGGTGCAATTGGGGAAGGAAAAAGTTGTAACTGCCATCAGAAAAGGGAACACAAAGTGCTACTAAAATCCCTTTTGTCGCTATCCACACAACAAAAACCAGGCAACCAAATTACCACGAAGGCACACAATCAACATCAAAATGTGCCACACATGAAGAACCAAAACCATTAACACAAAAAATTAAATCCCACCTTTACTAGTTCCACGCCCATGATACACACACCCACTTTTAGTCATTTCCAGAGGAGGAGAGGAAACCTCAGCCTCCTCTTCTTTCCTTTCCCAACACGGTTCTAGTCTGTTTGCTCAGGATTTTGACTGCCAATGGAACAAAAGATAGTACCACTTCCTCATTAGAGGGTAGACCATGATTCAAAAGAACTAAATAACGATAGTAATTAGATTCAATCTCGGTTTCACTATCAGAAATGTTGCTTGTAAGGTCAATGGGTGAGTGTTGGCATCCAAAGGAGCCACACCCATATCTTATCTTCCTTTGTGCTCTAGCAGGAGACCACACTGGGCCTTTTCCTTTTTCATCCACTTTTCCTAAAGCATCACTCTAGAATTATAGCCTTTAACTGCACCTAGTGGGTATGAGTCTAAGCTTTTCAGTGAGAATGTTGGCCTCCATGGCTGAAGTAGCTTTTGGAACATCAAAACCATACTTTTGCAAGCCCAGATGAGCAGATCTTCTCACTGGTGCACTCATTTTACATGTTAATTACTCAAAATTACCTTTCCTTAATCAAGAACACACCTATCTGTTAAGTGTGAATGGAACGAATAGCAGTTGTTCCTCCTATATTTATCATTTGGAGAGACATCTTTCACAATCAATTCTTAGCACACATGCGAAATCCAAGGAGCTCATCAGCAGATGTACTACCATCGTTTAATTCCCTATTTGCATGGAAATTCATAGACAATACTTCATGATTACCAACATTTACGTCTCCACACGAATTGAAATCAACTCAATCACTCTGTAAGATGTTAGCCATTAATGCGAGCTAGTTGCACAAAGTAAAAAGGCCATCACGTGTTGTTCACAAAATTTGAATGCTATCCATCGATCTCTTGCCTTGATGGTTGATCAAAGAACCAGCCTCTATTTCACCACCTTCGACTTCTAGTGGTGCTTCACTAAAGTGTTCAACCAATAATCTTCATCCATTTCAAATGGCATATTCATAGTGCGGGGTTCCACAAACTAAACAAGGTGGGATAGGTGTCAAGATCTCGTTAGTTTTAGCCATTGTTCATTTTCACTTAACGAGCCAACGGGGAATAGCGAATATCATTCTGCGGCTTGCATCTTAGCCATTCATTGAAAATGCCAAGCCACAGGGTTTGTAGTGGGGAGTGGGTCTCATGACTATACAGAAACAAGTGTCCACTTTTCACCAGTCTCGCTATATTTATTCTACAGACACTTAATTCTCACGGGCTAGTGGGGTACGGTTCAGATCTCCTCCTAGATCCTCAAATATTTGACCTGCACTTCACATAATGTTAGAATTTAATGGAAGGATTTTTCTAAGCCGCCTTTGACGTGACCCCTTGCAAACTAATGACTTAATCTTAAGTCATCAGGAAAACAAAGACCCCAACTTAGGGAATTGGTGAAATCAATGAATGAGTTGAATAATCGAGACTCTAACCAAAGGGGCTGGTAAATCGATTTAAATAATGGCTCAAAGAAGTGACTTGAAGGAATGGGAATTGGAAAAACCAATCAACACCAAATTAGAACATTTGAAGGCTCACAAGACCAAACCCTACTCACTTATGAGGACAAGGGTTTATCAAAAGGAAAACTATATCAATGGAGAATGAGAAAATCCACCAATATTTTAGAAGCCACAATAGCAACTCATGCTTGGGGATGCATACCCCTAGTGGGTATGGTGAGAAAAAGATCTCAGGTGAGGTAGACCAGGGTAGAAGACCAAAAGAGGAGCTTAGCCAGAAAAAGCAAGCAGACACAACAGAAATCGAACATACCAAACCCTATGTACAAAGTTTATAAAGAATACATTGTAATATATTTTAGAAGCCTCATATGAACCATTGGCTTCAATCCTCAAATTGGAGGCCCAAGGCCCCCAAAAATTAGGGGTTTTTCTTTCCTCTGTCAAACACTCTAGCCTATTTCACCAATGGTGGATCTTCATGAATGTTGTGCAATTCTAGGCATCTAGCCTCATCACAATCAGTATTTCCCATAACACTCAAGATAACACTGCTAGAGTCATCCCTTCCCATCATGAAATCATCAAATTTTATTGAAAAAAAAATTCTCATATTTTGCACCATATTGAGTTGAAGTATCACACCCAAGTTGCTCATCAAATTTGAAAACTTCATAAGCATTATGGCTTCCATTTGGGAATTCTTTCATAAGATCAAGAAAAGGGAAAATAAGACCATACTCTCCCTTCATGTACCTCTCATCAGCATTGTCTTTGGTGGGTGAAAGAAGATCCATAATCATATAAAAAAGGTAAGGGGTATCTGCAAAAATCTCAACTACAACCTAATACTAACTAGCAAAATTTCATTAGTTGTCTACAATTTTGTATTGCTCATCATGTGGATCAAATGCATGGGTCAAATCAATATGATTCTCCTCTTCAACATCACATGATGTCATTGGAACATTGAGGCATTCAACCTAATTAGTCCTTTGATCACCGAAGAGAAAGTTGCCCTCCTTATACTGCCCCTTATTGCAATGTAGATCATAGGCTAATGGAAATTCAACCCCCTTCTCAAACACATTATTTTTTGTTGTAATAGAATAATTAGAAGCACCTATGTATCCATTATCAACAATGTCGCATCTAATATTGTCATCATGGTTCTTTTCAATGTATGAGACATTATCATACCTGAGTGCTAGCAAACTTGAGCCATCTTCAACATGCTCATCATAAGCCACCCATTCAACCCTATGTTGGAAAACAATCCTCGCCCTATTTGTGTCACTGGATTTCCCTTTCAATTGGTAGATTAAGAAATCAGGGTAGACATTTTCAAATGTAGTATCACCTTGAAACCCATATATGTCCTCTGTCACATATGTGCTAGTGGTATCTAGTAAGTATTCATCAGAGTTTTCTTCAAACATAGGATTACTCCTACACCAATAAACATCATCCTTTGTATCTTTAATTTCAGATGTAGGATCATTGAATAAAGAGTTTTTCCATATCTTGGATATTATTGGATGTATCTCATCATCTATATCATGAGGAATTCCTTGACCTTGGTCTTCAAAGCATCCAATATCAGTATAGTCCCTTTAGGGGAAATGAGAAGCACATTCACCATCCTCTTCATCACTTGTGTTTATAACAATTGATCCATGCTCCGAAAATTCTTCACATGAGAAAAATTGTTCACTACCTAAAAAGAAGACCCCCTCAAGGCTATTAACATACCCATTACTAGAAGCCGTGGATTCTATCTCTAGTTCATAAGAGGAATCATATTCAACTAAAGATTGTTCAAACTTAACTTCACCTCTTTGACTCCTTACTTGTGCCTTGTCATGAACACCAAGGGTAACCTTATTATTGGGTGACACAGGATGGGTCCCAACATAATCCATTTGTGTAGTTTCATACATTTCCTACATAGGCTCATGGCTCAAGACATCTGGAGGGAAGTAGTGAGATATGACCTCCTTGATCTCACATTTTGTTTCTTCACCCTCATCACTGCTAGGTGCATCTGTCCCTAGACTATCTGCGAAATGAAAACACTCAATAGCTAATTGTCCAGACACTGATGCTTCTTTTTGATTTGTTAATATTGATCTTTGTCTCTCCTCACTGTGGTAATCACTATCCACATTGTAGGAAACAATGAGATACATACAACCATGCTCAACCTCTTCAACCATACTTATCCAGTCTACTACTTGATCAATGCTTGAGGATTCACATCTTCAGGCCATTACCTTGATCCTGGTGTGTAGGCTTCATAAAATAGGTTAATACACATCAATTCATTAGGCTTAAACCCTATGGGAATTTCCATCAAAATATCCAAGAATCTTGAGAACAAGTCATATGATGACTCATTTATGTCTTTTTATTTCATACAATTTCCCAATAGACAACATCAAGTCCATCCCTTCCCTACATGGTTGGCTAAAGGTTGATGCTTACTCTTCATGTCTTGAAAATGATGTGAGTACAATATCTAAAGGTTCCTCCTCCTGATGAACACTTTTATTTTATAGTTGACCTAGCTGAGTTGCTTGGATACTACCAGAGTTAGTAGCATTGGTCACTGCAGGTCTCCTCATAATTGAGTATTTCAGATTATTCTCAATATTTATAGCTTCCTAGTAAGCTTTTAGCAATGTAACTAATTCTTTATCCCTCAACAGGAAACTCATCTTTCTATCAAATGCCCCCAGATATACAACCAAGAATTTTGCATCATTTGGTCTTAAATATTCATGGCTTTCCCTTATAACCTTGGAAAATCTGAGGTTGAACGCTAGGACCAGTTCTTCTTTATCTTTAGAGATTTACACAAAATTTCTAGTTGTCATACTTGGGTTAATCCTTTCACCAAATTGCTCTAGGAAAGCAACCTTGAGTTCATTCCAACAATGTATAGAGGCAGTAGGAAGAAAAGAGAACCAGTCTCTTGCATCTCCCTTTAGTGATTGAACAAATAGCTTCATCACCACATCTTCAAAATCAATTTCATAATCACCCATTACATCAACAAATTCTTGCCACTACTGAATTTGACTCCATTTTTTAACGAATGTTTGTTAGTCGTTCGACAAACATTTGTTGGACAATCGACGAATTGACGAAAAAAAATTTGTCACATTTTTTTCATCAAAATTTGGACAATGAATTAAACGTCGAAATAGCGGTGTAGATTCGACCATCGTCAGCATCATACAATGACTCAGATGTTCGTCAGAGTATCAACGAAAACTTCATGTATCCACTGACAAATTACAACCAAAATACAATTGCAATGGCTCTTCTGAAGCGTTGAAACAACACCAAAAGTTTTTCACCATTTTGACAAAATGGGGAAGAATTTATGATGAAGCCTTCATCGTAGCTATAGCAACTTTGTCGGACCTTTTTGGTGATCCATCGGTGGCCTTTGTCGAAATTGTGACAAAACAATGCAAATTTTTTTTAAAAAATATTCGTTGAAATGTACCATCATGGAGACTCTTGGCGACGATCACCAAAGCCAACCCATCGGTGAGAGATCAATCATCAGCATAGGATAGAAATTTCACTCTGATAGTCCATGTCTTGCCGACCACTTTTGTCGGCAAGATAGATCCAATGTCACACCGATCTGACCTCTTCAATAGTTTTGAACACTGCTGGTTATCAACAAGACATTCTAAGGGTCTCGCCGATTAAACAAGTGTCTAAGAGCAAGTAAACAAATGGAACCTATTAATTTTCTTATTTTGGGGTTCTTTAAATCATATAATAGATACCATCTTCTTGTGTATAATGTACTTATATTCAGATTTGAATTTGAGACCAATTGTCATTGCACATTCCATTTTACTTGCACAAAGTATTCTATAAGCAATATATTGATAATGCCAAATGATTTATGGTGTTGTACAACTCTACCTATCATCACAGTTCTACTGTCCCCCCCTAGAGAATCCTACAAAGAAAAGTTTACAATACCAAGTCAAATAATATGAAAAAGACTTACTTCCATACAAATTGAATGATTATTCTCACAATGGCAATTGTCTAATTACAACAACAATTCCATGAAAGGTTATCCATGATTCATAAGAGATGATTGATCATACATACAGACTACAAGATGCATAGAAAAACCATTACACTTGAGAACAACCAAGGCTAACAAGGGAATGAGTTCAGAAATGCTTGGATTGAAGAGAAAATGTGTAGGGAAAATGTTGAGCAATGTCAAGAGAAAAAAGCTTGTAGAACATATTCTTGACCTAATCAAGCTCTTGAACAACTTAAACAAAATTAAAATACTAACACATACATGAGACATGTAATGAACTTCCAATATCTACTATCTTTTTCATTAATGTAGAGGTAGGTAAAGGAGAAATAATTTTAATTATAACACTATTCATAGTATAGTAAATTATGTTCATAATTTGTGTTCAATGGACCTCAATTTTATCATTATACTACCCATCTAGTACCATATTTTAATCTAGGGTTCAACTATCTTAGATATAAAGAAGCACCTTCAATTAACCATTTAAAGTACTATAAAATAAGGTAAGATTTTTACTTGAGAAAGATTGGGTACACTCATAGGATTAAAGTTCTCGCAATCATCAGGATTTGTTGGAACACAGACACAACCTGCAACATATGAAGTAATGGATGACTACAAGCTAGTGAAATGGTCCTTAATATGTGATTCCAGTTTGCAACTTGATTGGTATAAAATAAGGTTACAAATGGATCTACATAAAAAATTATGAGGACAATCTACTGTAATCATCAAAAGAGATGAAAAGTGCAAAGGAAAGAGTGAGCTACATCGAGCTAGAGCCTAAAAAAAACACATGCAAGAAACATAAAAAAAGAACAAACCAGTTTTTGGATGAATACAAAATGGTTCCTTCAGCAAGTGATTCATATGCTTTCACACCTGACAAGACATTAAGAAGATTTTAGTCTTCCTCTGTGAAATTAACTACTTACAGAATAAACCCAGAAACCAATATTATATACCTCCATGTCTAGCCGAGGGTAGGTATAAGAGAAAAAAAATTCCTCAATGCAATGCCAAAAAATATCAATGTGTGTGTAGGTTTGTATTACTCAAAATAATTTCACTGCCTAAGGAAAAATACCAAAGTGATGTTTTAAATTTCAATCTTCACATAGGCTCCCTTATTGCTACACATGCATATACAAGCATTATTTGAGCTCTAAACTATTCAAATATTAAGGATTTAATTAGCTATAAGATGGAAAGTTGTTGTTTAGAAATAATCCATCATCTTTTACATATCTTTATTCACTCCTAGCGCTTCAGATAAATTTGTGTAAATGAGACAGAAATGTGAATCTTTTATGACAAAGAAAATTCTTAAAAGGAGAGGGGAGAGAGCAAAGGGTAGGGGGCAAGAGAATGCTTGAATGTATAGCAAAGTATAACATTTTGATCATTATAACAATGAAACGAATCTTAAGTTTGAAGCATTAATATCATTTACAACATTTATGATCAAGAATGAATGTAAGTAGAGAAACTTTTGCATACCTATAGATGGTACAAAATTTCATGGTTAAGTGGAAGCCTCCCATCAACAACAAGATCCAAATATCCATGTATCTATCTCAATCGAGCCTCTAAACCTTTCAAAGCTATCAATTTTTTCCACTAACCTATTATGCAAAAGTCAAATTTTAGAGTTATGTCACGACTAAAAATAGAAGAAAGGGAGCTTTGAAACCAAATCCACACACAACACAATGTGGTATTCATACAAAGCCATACAAAAAATAAACTCAGAACATTGGAATGGAAACAACTTCAAATTATGATGCAGAGCATGGATTCAGGGTATAAAGAATCATTTTTCTCCCACCATAGTGAAAAGTTATCACTTTATTTTATCTTTGCATATTGGTTTGATGCTTCAAATGATGCATTTCTTATATTGAAAATTACATTACCTTATTGAACTTCTCTTTGTTTCGAGAATAGTTTAATATTCTCTACTTAACAGGGCCAGCCATGTGACAGTGGAAGCTCATTTGGCCCCTCTCCGCCCCCCCCTCACATCACTCTCAATTCCCCATACCCAATCATATAACATTAATCATTCATTCATCCATTAATAACATATAGCATTCATTCATTCATCCATTGATAAAATATAACATTCATTCATTCATCCATTAATAACATATAGCATTCATTCATTAACATATAACATTAATTATTAACATATTCACATTGATTCATTAACATATAGTATTCATTCTTTCAGTTTTACATATTACAAAAAATATGGTTGTATGATATGATTGCAATCACTTTTTTTTTGTTTTTTTCTTAAAGCTAAAAAAATTTGAAGTGGAGTATCATTCTCTAAATCATCTGTCCCCCCTTTAGTTGTTCTGCCCTTTGCTCATGATCTTAATGTACGCCTAGTCATCTGCTCATGATGTGGACACTGCTGCAAGGGGGTTCTTCTGCAATAACAAAGAAATGTTAAACTAATATGTTTTATTATTATTGTTACAAGTATTTCATTAATTAAAAGAACATTAGAGTGGTTCTCTTTACCTGATGGGTCCACATCATGTTCCTAAACTTTTGTTATATACTCATGCTCAACATGCTGAACACCCTCTAAATCTTGATTTGCAGTTGAAACACGAAAGGTTATATTAATTAATACACCAATTGAAATTAAATATTTTTAAAATAACATGAGAGTGGTCCTCTTTACCTGATGGGGCCACATCATGTTCCTAATCTTCTCTAGCATGATCATGCTTAACACATTGATCATGCTCTACATGCTCTAAAGTTGAAACATGAAAGGTTACATTAATTAATACACCAATTGGAATTAAATATGTTTAAAAGAACTTTAGAGTGGTCCTCTTTACCTAATGGGGCCACATCATGTTCTTGATCTTCTCTAGCTGATCATGCTCAACATGTTGATCACGCTCTACATGCTCTAAAGTACCGAGATGCACACCATGACCTTCATATGTAGGTTGTACTCCACCCTCACCAGGCTGCATTCAATTATGTGCAGTATTATCATTGCTTGAATGTTTAAAAACAAATAGGCATGTAATTACTTTATGGTGGAAATTAATATTGAATAGATTGCACAAGTATTCAATTTTAAATAAACTTTATTGATAAACTTTATTGATTTTATTTTCTTGCGTGTATGTAGTGAAAGATTGTGTTTGCCCAGTCAAGACTCTTAGATGTTCATCCACAACTCCATGGCAACTGGCTTTGGAAGAGGCAATCTTCAGTCATCTTCTATGGGGAACTTCTGTTGAATTGAGGAGCCCTACATTTTGCATAAGATCATGAATTTTTCTTCTATGGTGTTAATAAAACCAAAATTGTTTTCAATTTATTATTTGGATACAATATTTCATTTATTGATACCCACAATTAGATGCGACTAATTTCATACCTCAACCACGAGTAAGGGTTGTGTTGCCAGAGTGTTTTCTAGTCTCCTTTGTTACTTATACGATGTAAATGGTGCTTTATGAAAAGTTTGAAATACGTTAGATTATGTAAAAGAAAGAGTAATCAGTATATAATTACATTGTTGATAGTATCACATACCTTCCTTGGCCTGGTGGTGTCTTTCCTTTTTTCTTTTCAACCTTCTCCTTTCCATCCGACACCAAGTCCTTCCACTCCATCTCTGGAATCATGGGGGGATGATCGTACTTTTTTTATTCTCTAAATGTGACCTATATTGGTCCCTGACATACTTTAGATAGGTACCAGCTTTCTTAAGGACCTTGGTTCAGTTGAATGTTTTATCGATTGAAGAGCACAACTAAAGGATTAATGAGCTCATCTTTTTAAAATCTTGATTTTGGGCATTCCACCATGTGTAGCCATGGTGGTTCTGAAGAGCTCCAATGTAATATCACTTAAATGTTTATAAAAAACATCATTTTTTGCAAAATGATCATGGGATCAATAGTCTAAAAAGAGCGATCAATAAGTAAATTTCAATTGGATTATATAGAATAATAATTAAAACATTTTAAAGTACCTGGGACCTTCTCTTTCTTTATGGGAACGAAATCCTCGGTCACCACAAGTGTGACCGGAAATGTTCTTGTACTAGTAATACGGGAAGATTGAAATGCACTAAAAATATCACCCACGATTACTAAGGGCCTGCATCCCCAGGTACATGTCTTGACACATGTTCTGGTATGTGTTTGCTGCCAGAGGGTGCATTAACGGATGCCTGCATGGTATGTGTTGCCGATATTTAAGATGAAAATATAGGCATGGATGATGGGGTCAGATGATGTGATGTATGCAAGAAGATTAGGATGGACACTTGGCAGCAACCCTTCACTCCTCGAGAGTGGTACTTGCGACACCGATCATGGCTAGGAGCATCAAGGGATGCAAAATCATAAAAACAACATATTTTAGTTCGACATAAAGAGTACAAAATATAAAACCATGAATGAACTTATGTTATAATTAAATACCTCATGATAGCTTACTTGCAAGTTTTGTGATCTCTCAGTCAATATTTTAACCCTCTCTCTTATCTCATCTATTTGAGGCACTATGAATAACAACTTAAGGATTTCTTCATTGCATTTTTTTGGGGTCTTCCTTATCATATCGAGAGGGTTTGTTGAATAAGCGATTTCATCATCACATAATATTAACTACACCTCCCTATGGATGCTTTTATCTACTGCTGGTGCCTTTCCCTGATCAGTCAACTACAACAAGAATATTAAAAACATTATCTAAATTAACCCAATAAACTTATAAAAACAACATAATAATAAAATATTTTTCTCGTATCTAATTTGTATAATTACAATGAGGTAAACCTATCAGGTAGAAGTTCCTGAAGATACATCGTGATCTGTGCTCTAGGTCAGAGCCTTCTCCGTATCATCAATGTCCCACTATGATAAAAATTAAATATAAAAAAATATAAGAATAAAATGGTATATTGGAGTCATTAATTGGAGGCTGGGTAAAATGGTACATAGTACGTACCACCCCCATAGTAACTATGTTTGTAACTAAGCGACTCAAATTGTAATCAATTAGCAACTCTTCCCCTATAGTTATTTATTTTATCACACATACGAATACATGGTTTCCCTCACGTGCCTTGAATATGCAATTGGGTTGCTTATTTGTTGACCCAGGTTGTGTATTGTTTATAAACCCTGCAATATTCCCTAATACTTTTTGCCTTCCATCAATGTACATAGCCACTCCTTTATTTTGATCCTTATCTTTTAGCTATATATAATTTGTTGACAGTGCATACCTACACATACTTTGTGTATATCAAACCCATTGCATCCAATCTTTGTAACTGTAACAGGGTCTGACATACTCCATCAATTCAGTAACTTTTTCATAATAGACCTTTATGTCATCCATGCAAAATAGGCCCAAACCATATAATGACGATGGTGCTATGCGATATATCCTCTCGTTGACACAAAAATCAGTGTTTATTGGAGGAATTTCCTTGGGTACCCATTGTTTCCATAGATTTTTGTACCTCAAGGGCACCTCAATGTCGCATATGCTCTCATCATCATAATAACATGATCCCCCTTGAAGAAGAAAAATTTTCATGCATTTATAGAATTTTCTTCTAATCTTTTGACCTCTAGTTGATCTCCCTCTTTTAGACATACTACATGTCTCGCTTTCCTCTTCCCTTTCTGAATTTCCCTCGCTCAAGCAAGACAGATCTAACAAATACCTATTTGGTGGTACCTGCACTCATAAGGATGTTGGATGAAGTTCTTTCATGGTGATGTGATCCTATGGTGAAATTTTGATTAATCTATCATTTCATCACTAGAATTTCACAGGTTATAAGGTAATCAAGTCTTGATAGATTGCAAGTTATTTTTACTACTGTCCAAATGTATCCATCACAAATCAAATCTACTTAACGTTTTAACTCCCAAACTTTGTAACAAGTGTTAAATGTGACTATGGTCCACTAGTTACACAACCAAGGCCTCAAATGTATTCTCTAATTTGTAATCAAAGGACTTTTCTCTTCATTCAAGTAAATAAAATTGAAGGCTTACCACCAAGTGGTTTATGGAATTGTCCCCACCAAGTGGTTTATTGGATACCTACATGACTAAAAATAGCAGCAAATTTACATTTAATTTCCATATGTCTAAGTGGTTAATGGGGAGGGAGTGTGTACTAGGCCTAGTTAAGTCATCATAAGTTTATGCTTTGGCAATAATTTTTTTTAAGTCATCGTAAATCTTCCTGTCTAATTGCTAGGAGACTTTTGGTATGTTTTAAGGTAGGATGATTAATGAAAGAAATACGAAACCTTTCTCCATGTGGTATCTAGGTGCACATAGCATCCAAATTCTCTTACTCACAGTTGGACATGATTTAAAGAACTTAAGCTAAGGAATTATTCATTTAACCTAAAGGTTTTCTCATAATGCCACCATCATTGGAAAAGTATGATCAAATTCTTCTATTATGAAGGAATTGTTCTATGTGCCTCTAATGTTAATCACTATAAATGTTTATAAGGATAAAATGACTAATTGCATCGAGGGTGGGAGAATCAACTTTTAGTTGTTCAAAGATTATATTCCTCTATTCATAATTTTTAAGGGTAGTGTGTGGAGGAGGTTATCACTACCAAGAAGGGAGGAGACATTTCCTTGTGATGGAACTTCAAAATTTTGTTCTTAGTGTTCCATTTTTATCTTTCCTTATGTCTCTGGTCATCTATGGTGTTTGGGAAAAGCCTAAGGTTGGGGTTTTACCTTTTTCTTCATGTAAAACCTTAGTGTTTATCTTACACCTTGGGTGGGATCTTTTGGGTTGTTACTTTTTGGAATATCACAAGGCAGTCCAATTGGTTGGTGACATGTGTGCTTTCTGGCATGATGCTTGTTTGCTCCTTTTTCTATAAGAAGGATTTCAAGGCCAAAAGTACAGGTTAGTAAGTTAGATATTTTTGGTTGAGTCTAGATGAAGTTGTAGAGAAAATTGTAAAGTCTAATGGTTTTAGGGAAAACATGCAATTTAGGTTTTGAGTCATTTTGTAGTAGGTTTTGAATTCATGAGGATTTGATGTTTTATGATAGTACGTGCATTTGAATTGATATGATTAATTCGAACTCATGTCTCTCCATTGTACAAGCATATCTGAATTTGGAATAAAATGATCAAGGGTCTTTTCGTTCCTCTCACTATTGTGGTGTGCATGATTCTTGTTTTAGCTTTAATTCAAGGAATTAATTAATATGCTTGAATGGGATTGTAGGTGGATATGTTTTGTATAAGGATTTGATAAGTAGTATTGGGTTAGAATACATATTGATGAGATTGTAAAGAAATGTTATAAGGATCTTATATGTTATGTGTTAAATCTGTCATAAACCCTTAGATGCTTATAAATTTGACTCCTCCAATGGATA
>VDFB02281492.1:693954061-694007246 GCA_007258455.2 Sequoia sempervirens
AAAAAATCTTTCCTTGCTTTTTTTTGGCTTTAATTACACATAAAATCACTCTTGGATTTATCTTATCCTCACAAACTCAGAAACATTCTATTAAAGAATAAAAATCCCACTCTTGGATTTATCTTATCCTCACAAACTCGGAAACATTCTATTAAAGAATAAAAATCCCGCCGTTGCTAAAAATCCACCTCAAATTGTTTTAAAGCATATCTAATCTTGAGTTGCTTTAAAACAAATCCATATCCCACCTTTCAAGCTACAAAAATCAACAGTCCAAATTAAAAAATTGAATGTTTAAATGTCATCTTCATCAATCCATTGAGTGCTTAATGTGAAAACTTTTTTGCAGTTAATGATTAGTCTTATCTATACAAATTATTTGACTGCTGAAAATTAATTCACAACAAATATTGAAAATAACACAACTGCAATTTCACAAATAAAATTAGAGGAACATAGAAGAAAATATGCAAAACAATAAACACAATATTTTTTGGACAAATTGTCCCTGGACAAACCTCAAAGGGAAAACCAGTTGAGCAGATGAAATTCTTTTATTAAACTTCAGTATATCAAGAGTTACATAAACTACTTGCTTCTTACTGACAGAGCTCCAATAATATTTTTCTTCTCTAGAAATTCTTCCCTCAATTTCTCCTGCTGAAATTCCACTGTTGATGTATCCAATGCTATCATTGCACCCTTTCTATCACTGTAAATCCATTTACTACTATTACAAATCTTTCTCAAGTGTGTGCTCTCCAAATGCCCATTGATCCCCTTTTATAATCTTCTCATTGAGCAACCAATGGCCACGGTTTAATCTGAATCGATGGCTAAGATTATTTGGACTCTAACTAACTACTTTCTAGAAGTCTCTAGAGAAATCAATTAATTAATATTTTTGGGTATGGAAACACCTGTCCAAGCTACACAAACTAACATTTAAAGGTCCTCCATCTCCTCATTGTTTTTCTAGAAGACAATTACATTTAGAGTTTACTCTAGATGATCAATATATGATTGAAATGGGCTTCATTTATTCGAATAGACAAGCTGTAAACCACACAAAGAATTTAAAAGGCTATAATTGATGGAAAATTAGGGGGACAAGGACTTTGTATTTTTAGATACTTGGTAAATAAAGATTTAATTTATTTTTTTGAAAATGATAAAAAAATGGATAATTAATAAGTATAATTAGGCATATATATTTAGGAGGGAGCCAAACATAATGTGAAATTGTCAAAAGTGATAATTTACAATGCTACATTTAGACCCCACTTTAGTGAGGGCATGAAATTATGTGTTTATGAATTTATCCTAGATAAAATGAAAAAGATTGCAAAAAATCAAACTCAAAAAATAAGACAAAATACAAACACGAAAAACACAGATTTATAGTGGTTCACCAATTTGGCTACATCCATTTTTAAGTAGAGGAATTCTCATTAATATCTCAGTTGTTCGAATACATTTACAACAACAAATATTTGTAATCAACAAAGAATAATCAATTACATTATCTGCAAAGGATAAGCCTTCAAATAAGAAAGTGGAGAGGGAAAAACAAGGCTCATTGTTGGGCTTCCACACCCAACAATCTCCCACTTGAAGTCTAATGTCTGCTGCAAATTCAGAGATATTCCCCCATTTCACCCCTATTGTCACATCTTGACAATGCTGACGTCCTACAAAACTCAAACTTCTCCCTTGGTACTATCTTCGTCAATGCATCTATCAGATTGATCTTTGTGTCAATTTTCTCCACTTTTAACTCACCTTTTTCAAATACATTCCGGATGAAGTGATAGTGCAATTCAATGGTCCAATTATGAAAGGCTGAGTTTTTTTCCAAATAAATAGCATTACTACTATCACAAAAAAGAGTGGAAACATTTTGTTTGAAATGAAACTTACCCACTAGTCGCTTTAGTAATGAAGAGTAAAACCATTTGTTGCAACCGTAAAATCCAACCATCGCTGATCCTATAGTCGACTTGTTCTTAATTTTCGTTCATTGATTTGCCTTTGCTTCTCTCTTTTCAAGCTTGCCAGAACTCTCTACAATCTTAGAATAGCACCTCTCACACTTCCATGCATTTTCTCTAGTTAGTAACTCTGCCCTCGTGAAATCTGTCAAGCAACTATCAAGCGACATTGGTGTAACAGGGGTGTCCATATCTTCTTTGTTTGTTTTAGTAGCTACAATAGAGCTGTGCGTATACAAAAAATCATTGCCGCTTGCATTGTGCAAAAAGTCCTCAGCCCCATCTTTTTTTTTTTTTTGAATATGCACTGTTTCTTCCTCGTCAAACAGTTGTCCAAAACCGTCAAAGGGATCCGGATCTGTAGATGAGACAACAACATTGAAATGATTGCTTAAAGCTTCCGTAGGCTCCCGAGCCAACTCCACAGAATCTTCTTTTACCTGAAGCCCTTGACCATATATCAGATCTGCTTCTTTGTAAGTTAGTAACAAAATATCTGAGCCTCCAAGAGGAGGCTCTATTTCAGAGCCGTAAACAGAGCCATCAGATGCAATAAAACCACTCAGGGTTTACAATTCCTATACGATAGTTCTGAACATGCTGCACATTTTCTGATGTCGTAGAGATATCTTGATTTAAAATATCATCAGATTCACACCCAGATCTAAGATAATCCATCCATACAGTATCTTATTGCCCGACAGATCTATTACATCAAATAGATAGTGCTTGAGTGGCTACAGAACTTGCCGTCTTTTTCTGCGCCCTCCTGCAGCAAGCTCTGACTGAATCTCAGAATCATCTGGTTCTTGCTCACTTGTACCTCTAGATGAATATCCACACCGCCTTTTCCTTCCAGACTTGGATGATCTTTTATCATTAGCAAGTGATTCCTTGTTGCTGTCATCGATTTCTTGAGCTGAATTGGTTTGATCTCCGATTGCTCTTCCTTCCCTGCCCTACCTATTAGCTGGAACTGCAGATTGATTTTGCAGGTGTTCTTGTCTACTTTCAGACTCAATTCTTCTCCTGATCAGAAGGGACATAAATAATCCCCTTGGCATCCTCTACAACAGCTTTCATGGATCGAATTATTTTGAAAACTTTAACTTTCAACTTATCATTGGACTTAGATCCATTCCCTTTGGAGCGGGATGATGGAGAATGGTCAAATTTTATAGCCTTCATATTCTGCATATTAGAATTTAACAATGGCTGCGTGGAAGAAAATTTATTTATAGTATGTCTGAAAACAGATTTTAACAATGGATGCATATTCAAAGAGTAAGGCGCGCATCCATCAAAACACTCCGTGGGATTTTTGTACTGTGAGTCTCATGCGATGGTGAGGAAACATGTGATGTGACATGGGCAGGTGAAGAAGAGGTCTCACGCGTGGCAGAGGCAGAACATGGCTGCGCAGATTTTTTGGATTGGTGCTCAGTCAATACATGATCCTCACGGCTTGGATCATTAACCTCAGGCGATGGAAAAGGAGCAAACAAAGTGGCACGGGCAGGATAGATGTTATTTGTTTGCTGCGTGGGATTGTATGACTGCAAACCATGATGCGTGGAGAAAAAATCGCGAGTTACAGGCCGTGAGGGATGAACAGGGACATTTCTTAATCGCGTGGCAGACATATTAAAGTCTGAAACATGTGATTACATCGCGGGCAAGTGGGGAGAATAAGTTTGCAACGACAGATTTGGCACAGGTAGATTAGGAGAAGGGCGTGGGTCTAAAGAGGAAGCCTCACGCAATGGAATTAAATTTGCAATGTTTGACTCGTGTGCAGGTATAATTTCTTCTTGCAAGTTTGAATTGACTACTGGCTAGGAATCACAAAAAGAAGCAGGGGCGCCATAGTTTCCTCCAATCCGAGTGTTACCAGTGTGTTGTGGAGGTTGAATTGAAATCATTTTTGGATGTGAAAACTGCAAATCTCTGCCACTCCCAATAACATTGGTAGGTACAAATTCATTCGTTGAACCCTTCTGTGTGTTCAAACTTGAAAATTCCTTTTCATTGAAGATCACATTTCGATTGCGAACTAGTTTATTCTTCATCTGATTCCACAATCCGAAGCCATACTGATCTTCTTCATAGCCGGCGTATACACCGCTCAAATTTGAAATCTAACTTCGTTCGTTTTTCTTTCTGAATATGAACAAAAGTTTCACAGCCAAACACCCTCCGATGATTGTAAGAAATTTGCCTTCCCATTCATCTCTCCTTTGGAGTATCAAAATCCAATCTAGAATAGGGGCTGCGATTAATCAGATGCACTGTTGTGTTAACCGCTTCTACCCAAAACTCTTTGCGCAAACCTGCATTAGAGAGCATGCTCCCAACCCTCTCTAAAATTGTGTGGTTCAACCTCTCAGCTGCACCATTCTTTTGAGACGTGAATGGTACAACTTTAATATGGTGAGTACCTTTATCTACACAAAATCCATCAAACTCCGAAGAACAAAATTTTCCTCTATTATCTATTTTTAGACATTTAATCTTGTCCTCCATTTGGTTTTGAACAATATCTTTAAAATTTGGTAAAAACTTCTAATTTCCTATTGAGCATATAAATCCATACCTTTTGAGTGCAATCATCAATAAATGTAACAAAATAATTAGCTCCTCTATACGAGGTTACCTCTATAGGATTGAACACATCAAAGTGCTCAAGCTCCAAAGGCCTTGTCTTTTTGTCATGTTTGGTTTTCGAGAAACCAATCTGCCTCTATTTTCCATATAAACAATGCTTAGATAGGTCCAAATCTACAGATTTTAAACCCAGAATATGGTCCCTTTTGAGCAAGATTTCAAGCCCCTTCTTGCTCATGTGCCTGAACTTTCTATGCCATACTTCCACTTCCCTATTCACAAGTGTTGAATCGTTGCTCCCACTTCAGTGGGACTATCTAGCACATATAATATGCTCAATTTGCTTCCCCTTGCAACTACTAATGCCCCTTTGGTCACCTTCCATGAATTTGAAGAAAAAGTGATGCTACATCCTTGAGCATTAAACTGCCTTGTATAAATCATTTTTTTTAATTCCAGAACATGTCTTACATCACACAACAACCACTTGTTTCCATTTTTTAACTTCAACATCACATCATCTTTGCTAATAATTTCACATGCCTTGTTATCACCAAAATATACTTTACCAAATTTTCCTTCTTGATAATTTTGGAATGCTTCCCGACATGAGGTTGTGTGGAAGGATGCATCAAAATCCAACACCCACAAATCTGCTATAGTTTCACCCATTGATAAGACTAGAACACCTTCATCTTTTTCATACGTGGTGTTCACTTCACTGTTCTTCGATTGGTTCTGCAACATTTTGTATGACCAACAATTTTTCTTTATATGGTTTTCTTTTTCGCAAAACCAACAACCTCCATTTCTACCCATTGACATTGATCTTTTCGCAGATTTTGATCTTCTTCTATGGTTATTTCTGCCCCTTTCTTGGTGTCTCCCTCTAGTGCCAAAAATCAAGGCATCACCAAATGCAGTTCCTTGATTTTTCTTTTGCATATCTTCGTTAAAAAGAGTTGCAACAATGTCATCAAGTTTGAGTTTTGCTTTTCAAGACATGGAGGTGTTGATTGCCATGGCAACGCCTTCCCAATTATTTGGAAGAGAACACAATAGTAAGATGGTTTTGATTTCGTCATCCAAATTGATACTCACTGAAACTAATTGACTGATTAAAGCATTAAATTTGTTCAAATGGTTTGACATGATTTCACCTTGCTTCATTTTCAAATTATATAATTTTTTCATAAGGTAAACTTTATTGGAGGATAAAGCCATCTTGTACATGTCCATCAATTTTTCCACAACTCTCTCAAGGTCTTCTTAGCTGTGACGTTAAAGAGGACGTTGTTGGATAATGAAAGAATAATCATAGCTCTCACTTTCTTGTTTAGTCTTTCCCAGTCTTCATCTGACATCGCAGTTGGTTTCTTCGCTTTTCCTTCCAACACGAGTGAAAGATTGCCTCTAATAAGTAAAGATGCCATCTGTACTTTTCACAATAAAAAATTTTGCCCCACAAACTTCTCTATCTTCCATTTATCTGCTTCCTCCATTTCCTAGAAATTATCACAATTCCCAAACAACAATTCGCCAAGCTTTGATACCAATTGTTGATGAATTTATCACAGATAAATTAAAAAAGATTGCAAAAAATCAAACTCAGAAAATAAGACAATATGCAAACACAAAAAACACAGATTTATACTGGTTCACCAATTTGGCTACATCCACTCTTAAGCAGGGGAATACTCATTAATATCTCAGTTGTTTGAATACATTTACAACAACAAATATATGCAATTAGCAATGAATAATCAATTACATTATTCACAAAGGATAAGCCTTCTAATAGGAAAGTGAAGGGTCATGTCACTTGGAGGGAAAAATAAGGCTGACCATTGGGCTTGGACACCCAACATTATGCTCATACTCATACTAAAATATGAAGAAGTAAAAAAGGGTCCTCTTGTCAAAACACTAGAGGAGTAAGATGGCATTGAGCTAGGGGATGCAATAGCCTCTAGACTTAGGACCCTACTAAACAACAATGTTAAAATAAAAGAATAAACACGAAAAAGACATCATGCAGAAAAAAAAACACATGATAATCCATACAATACAAAGAATGCACAAGGAAGACACAAAGGAAACATGAAACAAAAATTGAGTATGCAAAGAATACATGAAGAGAACACATGGAATACACAAGGAAAAGATGTGGAATACATGAGGAAAACACACTGAATTCATTAAGAAAATGTCGGAATACACAAACGGTCCTTTTGTCAAAAATAAAAATGGTTATAATTTATTGACCTATCGAAGCTATTATGTTGTATCTTAGTAGAATGAATAAGTTGATCTTGATAGTAGGAAGTTCACATTATATTAGCTTATTGAGCTCAACCCTTCATATATTGCACCTTGGTCTATCTAAATATTTGAGTCTCTTTAAATATCTTCCTTGAATTTTGAATGGTTCTTTAACATATTTTCCATTGTATGTTCTTTATTACATGTACTACTTAGATATTTTCTTTAATGTCAATATTATTTTTCTTAATTGATGCATGAAATTGACTTGAAAATGGTAATATTAAGAATGTATATGGCTTGAACTTAAAAGGATGAGAAGTAATCTATAAGATTTAAAAGTAGAGAAAAAGAGTGTAACATAATCCTTTTTAAATAAATAAAGGATATTATGGTAGATTGTGAAGTCTTAGAGTATTCATTATTCCTATGCATCTTTGATCTAGAATAAAATAATGAAAATAAATTAAAGATTAGAGCTAAATGTGTTAAGGGTACACAATGAATAACATATATAGAAATGTGTGCATATTCATTTCTATTGTTAGATAAGTTAATCTCTTGAAGTATAATAGTTTAATTTATGAGTTTTTCATGTAGTAGAATATTTTAAGGTGTTCATATTCATCACCATTGCCCTTATTCCTATTTTCAATTTACTATTGCTAAGGTATCATATTTCTAATATGAGACATGGACAACTACCATGCTTCCATCCTCAAATTTGATTATGAAGTGGATGTTTATAGATCTCTCCTATCTAAAACAAAATGTGAAGTCCATTCTCGTTCCATGTAGTTGTCAAATGCATTTCTAATTTGTACTTAAAATTATGAATTTTTATTTTATGCATGTATGCTAGATTGTAATGATGATGCTGTTTCCTTTTCTATGTGTATAGACTACTTTGATTTGATGATGTTTAATAACTACTCTATTTAAATGCTTTGCAAAATTAGATACAAAAGCTATAACTAAAACAAAGACAAATTTAAATACTTGTATCTCTTTAATATGCAGTATCCTTTACATTTCACGATTTATACTATTGTATTCTCTTAATAGACTTCCCCCTATAATCCATCATAAGTCCACTAAGTGGGGTAGGGTTGGGGGAATTGTGAAATCTATTTAGTCTTTATAAAATAATTGTTGTTGTTTGTCTCTGTTTTATAGAAATTCTAATATTTTAACGGTTTTTAGTATTGTTTTCATGGAATCTTTGTTTTAATAGCCTGTGGCGTTACAACACTTAAGCTAAAACAAATGGTAGCCTGAGATTTATAAGAAAAAAAAATTGGATGTTCTTGAATATTCCAATTCGTCCTCCATCATCCAGACTTTAAATAAGTCATCAAAAAGACAAACAAACTGTGAACACAAGACAATACAATCCAAAGCAACGTGGAGAGTTTCAGTTGCCTATCTTCATCTGCATCTGCCTTAAAAATTCCTGCATATTGTTGTAAGAAGTTCCTCCAACTCTCACCGAAGCAATCGCCTTGTCTTTGAACATTTTCAGTCTAACTCTCACGTCTCTACCTTGCTCTTCTTCCAAGTTCATCAACTTCCTCACCAACGCTTCTACCTCTTCTCTTGAAACGTTCTCCCTCATTTCATAACCGACCTTCCAAACATCATCTACAAATCTCCTGTTTGTGGGCTGCTCTGCGAAGAATGGCCAGCATATCATGGGCACACCCGAGCTTATACTTTCAATTGTGGAGTTCCAACCACTGTGCGTAAGAAATCCTCCCACAGAGGGATGAGACAGAACCTTACTTTGTGGTGCCCAGTTGACGAAAAAGCCTCGCTCTTTTGTTCTCTCAATAAACTCACCAGGCAGAACGGCAGAGTTGCCTTGGACAAGATCAGGGCGGATACCCCATAAGAATGGTTGATTGCTTGCTTCCAATCCCCAAGCGAACTCCACAAGTTCTTCGTCTGATAACACAGTTATGCTTCCGAAGCACACATATATCACTGATGATTCGTTCTGCTTGTCCAACCACTCCAGACAAGACATTTCTTCATTCCATATGCTACTTTTTGTGTCGGCAGTCACATCGCCATAGCATGCAGAGCTGAGTAAAAGTGGACCAATGGAGAGCACGTTATTCCCGAATTAAGCGTTCAGATCGTTCAACACCGGTCCTTCTAACTCTTGAAAAGTGTTGAGCAAAACTAGGGAAGCCTGGTGAGTATTTTGTGCCTCTCTCAGCAGGTACTGAAACATATAATCGGAGGCGTCGGTTACTGTCAGAAAGCTGGGCAGATCTTTCACACGCATAGCTTCCATTTCAGGAATACAAGTGATGACATCATTCTTCCAGCTTCCGGTGTCGTCTGTAAGCCATTCACCACAATTGTAAAGTAAAACAAACAAAAACAGATATTGCTATGAGGATTCAACAGTGTAGTTTTAAAGTCAAACTCATTGATCTATGTTTTATGAGTAGTGGTTCATAAGAATCCATTTCTCATGATAATGAATGGTCCATTTAGCACTTATTGTATTTAGGTGATGTTCATAGAGGTGGAGCATTGGACCTTCCCAGGAGATCACCCTTCCTAGTACTACTCCAGCTCAAGCGAGTTTAACTACAGACTTTTCCCAAGGTTAAAGCAATTTAGTTTGCAACCTACTACTTAGCTGGAAACTTATCAATTGATGAGCTAAAAGTTCTCTATAATCAATGGTTCATAAGACACAATACTTGCTGACACCTTGGAGAAAACTCTGTGGTTAAACACGCTTGAGCTGGAGTAGTACTAGGATGGGTGACCTCCCAGAAAGGCTTCACCTCTGTGAACACTGAGCATCACTTAGATGCAATGAGTGTTATGTGGACCATTCATTATCATGAGAGATGGGTTCTTGTGAACTACTACTCATGAAACATAGATCAATGAATTTGACTCTAAAATTATACAGTTGAATCTCCATAATAATATCACAATTTGACAGGCTGAATCACTATAAGAAAACCCAGAAATTTTATTACCTTTGAGCGGGATATAGCCTTGGTGAATGAGGAGAGGCATATAATAATAAGCAGAGAAGCCGCAGGCACTAGTTGTCCAAAAGGCAACTCTGGGAACGTTAAATTTGTCAGAGATCTGCTGAGTAAAGGAAAATACCCCGTCTGCAACGATGATCGTTAGCGGCGGCACACGGACCGATTGCATAAGCTTTTTAACAATATTCTCTACATGAAATGGGGCATGCTTTAGCAGGGACTCGCAAAGCTCCGGCACCTTCAAAGTGCGGCCATGATCTGGCGGAAGACCGTCTGGAAAGGTCTCGAATCTCAGGTACTCAGTAGACGTATGATTCAACCGCTGCTCTATGAAATCTGTGTTAACAAACGTTACCACAATACGGTTGTCAATGAGAATCTTGGCTAATTGCATCAGGGGAGTTATGTGGCCCTGTGCAGGAAAAGGAAGTAGCAGCGCATGGCCTCTCACACCATCCATTTCCACGAATTATTGTGAGGAAAGCACCAAGATGAAGATATCTATTTAAAGAGCATTCCTGGTAAAAACTCAAGCGAACATTCAAAGTGATCGCGGCACGTTTAGATGGCTCGTTATCAATCAAGACCAAAACGACACTTCGGCCTGGCATTAATGTAGGGGAAAATTGTCCTCTAGTTTTTGGTTCATTGAATAAAATATCCAATGAAATAACAGATAACATGCATCTGGCATGCCTCAATAATGCATCCTGTCCCATGTCACCGCCATATCATCACCATCCGTGGCATCGCTGTCTTCTGAATTTATAATTGTTTCATTGACTCCTCTTTTGGCATCTTAGTAATTTTTTAAATTAAATCTCACATCACGTTCTATTTCAACATCATTCAGTTGAATGAATAAATAGTTACAAAGAGTAATTTTATGAGTTTTATGTGAATTTAAAAGATTTTTATCATGTTTTTTTTAATTCTATTTCATTTTATTTTTTATAAAACTTGTGTTTGTTTGTTCATTTGTTCTATTCAACACTTGGTGGGAGAATCTTGAATAGACAAATTCACCTTGATTTCATTTACAAGTTTCTTCTATTCAAATTTTCCTCACTCTATAGCACATCAAGCATGAAAGTTGAGTGAGGAGGAAGAAAAAATTGAGAAAGAGATGCAATATTATTTTTTTTCAATTTGAGTTTGTTGGATGCCTCATCAAACACAAAGTTCAGAAGGAAGCAATTAAGCTCCAATACAATTCCATGATATTGTCAACAAGGACAAAAACATGCATCATAACAATGATAAGATCAAAATGATTTATGTTTATGGAGGATTGCCGCCCAAGGTATGTGGCGGGGAGAACCAAATCTAAGATGTTGAATTATTTTTTAGGATGCCTCATCAAAGACAAGGTTCAAAAGGAAGCAATTAAGTAGAATTGTTTTGTTGACTCTTCTTTTGGCATCTTAGTAATTTTTTTAATTAAATCTTACATCACCTTCTATTTGAATATCATTCAATTTAATGATTAAATAGTAAATAGTAATTTATGAGATTTCTTTGAATTTAAAAGATCTTTATCATGTTTTTTAATTCAATTTCGTTTTATTTCTTATAATACTTGTGTTTGTTTATTCATTTGTTCTATTCAACATTTCGTGAGAGAATCTTGAATAGGAAAATTCACCTTGATTTCATTTAGAAGTTTCTCTGATTCAACTTTTCCTTACTCGAGAACACATCAAGCATGAAAGTTGAGTGAGGAGGAAGGAAAATTTGAGAAAGAGATGCAATATCATTTTTGTTCAATTTGAGTTATTATTAAGATCTTTTTCTCTTTTTTTTTTTTTTTTGAGCTTTTGGAAGTTCTTATGATGAAGCAAAATATATATCCTATTTTTTTGAGATTTAAAAATAAATAAATATAAACTCATATTTATACTTTTTGAAATAAACTACATGATCTAATGTAATTTTAAGAGTTTTTATTTTTTTGAGGGATTATTGAGACCTCTTGCTTTTGAGTTTCAATTTAAAAATAAATACTTTATTAAGTGACTTGTGTTGGGATCAAAAAGATTTTGCAAGAAACTTATTAAGCTAATATACTTTATCTAAGAAAATAAATTTAATCTTATTCCAAGAAAATAAAGATTCCTATTCTAAAAAAGAAATGTCAAGACAACATGATTGTTCTCAAGAAAGTTTGTTTTTTCTAATTACTCATTGGAATCTTTTAGAAACAAAGTAAAGTATCCATAAAGTAAAGAAGCTTCACATAAGAAATTTGGTGTTGCCAATGGTGGCTTGTGTCCTTAGAGAGTCCAAATTATTTTGGATCCTCTACAATGTTCGAAGCCTCCTCTTGATGGCAATGGGAACAAGGAAGCACTAGATATAGAAATTGGAGATTACCTAGAAAGTATAGGAAAATTTAAAGCTTTAATGCATAAAGGGAAAAGGGTCAAGAAGTCATGTGGTAATCATACAAATATTATAGGTGGAGGCTACAATAAAAAATGACTTGATTCTCTATAGATGATTCACTATCCTTGTGTTGGGATCAAGGGAATAGAGAATTAGAGCTAATAGCAAGAACTTGGCATAGGTGAGTGTAACATGATTGGCACTAGGAAGGAACTTGAATCCAACATTTTTGCCTCTTCCTTCCTAAGTTGGCCTATCATGTTGATTCTTAGTCAACTCAATGTTGGCACCATCACCTCCTCCCTGTCTTATCCATTCCACATTTTTAATTACTGGTCACAATGGCGTTGACCCTACGCCATCCTCTCTTTTAATTAATAGAGAAATAGATCAATGAATGAAGAAATGAATTATATGCTGGCTAGTTCCAAACCAATTTACGCTAGCTTTTCCTGGATGAGGAGGGAACCTAACATAAAAGATGATGAATTTTCCTATTGAAGACGAAAGGAACCTATCCATTGATTTGATACCCACACATAGATGAGATCAAGGGAAAGCATGTGAAATGATGGTGGACAAGAAGTGAGGTTGGTTATTTAGAATTAGTTGTATAGTTCAACCTTTTTCAAAAATATCCCAAATTTAAATAGTGACCAATTTTCCCTATAGATAGTACGACATTCTCGATCATCACCCTAACATTCTCAATTTTCAACCTATAGATAGTAGGGTAGATGGGTTTGGAAATAGAACAACATAATTAAACAAATTTCCTAGGTTATCACTCACCTAACAATAATTCCCCCCAACCCGAATGGGAGAAATATCTAAAGATGAGTGTTGAACTATTGGAACCCACCTATACTATTCCCTCTCACCCTTTGGGAGGTTATGTTATTCTTGTAACTCACCTACACTATTCCTTCCCACTTGGAAGGGGGTTTATATTGTTCACCAAGATAGAGTTCCCAAGCTATTGGGGGAAGGGTCAAGTGAAAATATCCCAAGGTGGTATAAGTAGATAAGCTAGGTTTACATGGATGCCCCTTCCTTCTAATATGAACTTCAAAATTTGGGTGGGTTATGATGGATTCAACTAGTGGATTTGACGGTGGGACAATAAGTGTAGGCGAGAGAAGTGGAACCCTCTAGCCGAGTACAAATGAGTTTATTTACTTTGATAAAAGATGATGCAAAGGCCTTCCAAAAAGTAGGTTAGGTTTAGCTATAAGAGTTGAGGAAATCGGTTGAAAATGGGTGGTTGGAAATACTTGTCTTGAGGAAATTGATAGCTAGAAGAAACATGAAATTGGAGTAAATTCAAATATCATTACACAAGGTACACGTTTACAAGTATATTGATTTAATATTAAAATAAACTAGAATACCAAGTTACCTATCAATTTATACACTTCTTTATGTCATTTTTTTTATCATTTAAGATAATCTTGAAAACAATATTTTATACAACCATATATATCAAAAAGATAATCAATATAGAAAATTTCCAAAAATATATATATTAACCACTAGATGATAACTCTATTCTTACAAAATTTAATATAATTAAAAGAGAACTTATAAATAATGAACTATTGACCATCCTACATCATTATTATACTACATTGTTTCCTTAATTAATTTAGTTCTTTTCTTTCTTTAAAATGGATGTTGATTGGCTGAAAACCACTAGACCTTAATGCTCACCTCTTTCACTAATACTAATGATCTTTTTGGCCACCTCTTTCGAAATCTCACAATTGGAAGAAAACACTAGAGCTGTGGAAAGCCATAAAAAATTCACTGAGTGAAATCGAAAACCGCTTTCAATGTGTGTTGAGACACTCGGCTCTTCACTCCTATTTATAGCATAGAATGCTTAGATTGTCCAAATATAAGATGGATTTAGAGGTTAACTAATCACACCTTATCTTGTAGCACGTGAGAAACGAAGAAAACACATTTAGTGATGAGGTTTTAGACACACACTGAATACTCTACGCTAAAAATCTATTCGTGTACCGCATCCTCGTGTAAAAATATACAAATTGAAGAATGCATGATCAACGGTATACAATTTTCTTTCATGCAACAATGTTATCTCCAGTTCAACTAACAAACTACTTATCCAATTCAATAGCAGTTCAACTTTTTTCTACGCTTCCCTCAACAATTTCTTTTTTTTTTCATTTCTTTATAAGCTATAGTTCTATTTGCAGGTTTTTAGTGATAAGTTTTACTTTATTTTTACTTTGCCTCAATATGATCAATGCATGTTTACCTTGCATGATTTATACATTTTTTAAAATAGCTTACACATACTTTGATTTTAGTTATTTTCTAAGATTATCTTGCATGATGCATAATAAGCCTTTTCTATGTTTTTTTTTTTCACTATTTTATAAAAAAGAACGACACTTTTTTTGTGTGTAGAAATATAAAATAGTCTTTGATTATATTATTTCAATTTTATGTAATTGATGAGTTTATGAAGTTGTTTATCATATTTTTTGGTTTTATTCATTTCGGTATAGTGTTAGAGCTATTTATAAGTCTTATTCTCTTCAATTGGTATTAGAGTAGGTTGCAAAAGTTTTTTGTGCGGACTTTAGGGTAACATTTCTCTCTATAAAATATCAGAATGGTAAATGGTGCCAATTTTTCATTCCAACTTTCGTTGTTTAATGAAGACAACTATGAATATTATAGTATAAAGATGAAGACCCTACTATTATCCCAAGAGCTTTGGGAATTAGTAGAAGTATAATATAATGTTCACCCGAAGATTAGGCTGGCTTAACAAAAAAATAAAAAAAGAGTTGAAAGAAGATAGAAATAAGGACAATCGAGCTCTATTCACCATCTAGTCTTCATTAGATATTTCAATTTTCAATACATTGCTAGTATGACAAAGTCAAAGGATGCATGCAAAGATCTAAAAACTACATACCAAGGATTTAACAAAGTAAGATTGGTAAGGCCTCAATTTTTTTGAAGAGTTTTTGAAATTTTAAGGATGAAAGAAGCCAAGTCTATATTCAAGAATTTATTACTAGGACTCAAGGCATTGTGAACCATCTTAAAACTCAAGGGGAAAGCATCACAGAGAAAAAATTGTAGAATTGTTTTTAGTTTCCTTCCTTCAAAATTTGATCCACTAGTGATAGCCATTGAAGAAAGTAAAGATCTAACCACGTTCAAAGTTGCTTAGTTGATAGGTTCTTTGAAATCTCATGAGGAGTGTATGCAACATTCTATAGAGAGCCTAATACAAGCCTTCCAGTATCCTAGAAGAATTGAAGAAAAATCTACATGTCCTTGTGAATCAAATAAATCTCAAGGGTAGTCTTCTACAACTAGAGGATGCGGTAGAGGAAGATGAAGTTATGTGGATTGTAGAAGCATCTAGTGCAAATATTATGAAAGGTATGAATGATATGAATCTGAATGTAGAAAGAAAAAATATGATTTGAATAAGTCAAGAGCCAACTATATTGAAGAGTTTTTTGAAGATGCAAAGAACTCCACATTCTTCACATGGAATTTGGAAAAATAACCTCAAAATGATGTGTGGTTCTTGGATAGTGGTTGCTCAAATCATATGATAGGTAAATCTAATCTCTTTGTAAAATTAGATGAATCTATGAGAAGTCAAATAAAATTTGGTAATGATAAAGCGGTTGATGGAATGAGAAAAGGTACCCTTGCGGTGAAAACTAAGCAATGAGAAACTACTTTTATTTATGAAACTTTGCATTTGAAAAATTCCAACATAATATTTTAAGTATTGGGTAGCTTGTAATTAAAAATTATAAGGTTATGTTTGAAGATATATCTACTGCAAAATATTTGATAAGTCAGCTAACCGTCATCTTGTAGAAAGACTTGTGTGACAGAGAATAGATTGTTTCCTCTCATATTGGTTTCTGCTAAGATGCATGCCCTTAAGAAAACCATTGACAACTTGCGTTTATGACACCAACATTATGGCCATTTGGATTTTTAAGGATTAAGTTTGCTTCATAAGAATAACATGGTGAGAGGACTTCCTGCAATTCATGCAAAAGAATTTTGTTCAGGGTGTACACTTGGCAAGAACCTTCGAGATAGTATTTTGGTGAATAAATCATGGTGGGAAAAATCTCTTCTAGATCTTCTGCATGCTAACATTTGTGGTGACATGTAAGAGGAATCTTTGGGTAAGAATATTTAGTTTTTTCCTTTTATTGATGATTTTTATTGCCACACATGGGTTTATTTTCTTAAGAAAAAATATGAGGCATTTGAATGGTTTAAACACTTTAAGGCTATGACAAAAAAAAGGTGGGTATTATCTAAAATACTCAGAAAAAATAGAGGGGGAGAATTTACTTCCAAAGACTTTTCTATTTTTTGTAACACTCGTGGCATAAAGAGGAAACTTACTGCAACTTATAATCCCAACAAAATGGTATTACAAAAAGGAAGAACCATACCATTATGGAAGTGGCACAAAGTATGTTACAGTCCAAAAATCTTCCCAATTACTATTGGAGAGTCACTGGACAAAGGAACCTTAGAGTGGTCACAAGATTTCAACTCACTTTCACGTATTTGGTTGTCCAACATATATTCATATTCTAATTCAAAAGTAGAAGAAGTTGGATGAAAAATCCCAACTTTGTATCTTTTTGATCTATTCTGATTCCACAAAAGGATACAAATTGTATAATCCTGACACAAAACAATGGATTCTTAGTTGAGATGTGGTTTTTGATGAAGGGGGAGTATGACAATGAAAAAAAGAAGTTCAACAAACTACACCAATAATCATGAATATTAAATATGATCAAGCTCCTCCTCTCCCCATAAGCTCAATTGGAAGTTCAAGATCAAGTTGACCAAGTTCCTCTTGAGGTGATAGTTCAAGTCTACCATCAAGTCAAATCTCATAATGAAAGGTATGAAGTTTAAATGAAATTTATTAAAGGAGTTCTAATATGAATCCAGCTGCCAATTTTTCTTTGCTTAGCACAATTCAATTTGAAGCTTCTATGTATGAAGAATCCATGAAAGAACATGTATGTATTGATTCTATGACTAAAAAGATGCATGTAATTGATAAAATAACACATGGGAATTAGTGAAACTTCATAAAGATAAATATGTGATTGGTGTCAAATGGATTTATAAGATAAAATACCATGCAAATGGTTCTATGAAAAGACACAAGGAAAGATTAGTTTCTGGTATAAACAAATTCACAGAGTAGATTATTCAGAGTCTTTCCCTCTAGTTGTAAGATTTGATACAATCAAGATTATATTGGCTATTATTGCACAAGTGATGGATATTGGAGTGGATCATTATATGATGGTTGAGGATTATTGTATTGTTGTGGAGGTTGTTGAGATTGATATGAGAGATGTTGAGGTAGATTGAGGTAAGATGGTTGGTGATATGGTTGAGGTTGGTGTGACTTATTCTATGGGATGTATATAGGTTGAGTATAATGTGGGGTAGTTGGAGTTTGATTGATGCATTGATATTGCAGTATGATGGGATTAAGGGGAGGTATTGACATAAGATGATGATGTCAAGGGAAGAAATACAATTGTGGAGGAGGATTTTAATAAGGTTGCAGAGGTGGATTAGGATAATACTATGGAATGCGAGTGGGAGGTGAAATGCAAGAAGAGGATGAAAAGGGGATATGGGAGGTGTGAGATGGGGATTGTCAGGGTGGGTCGATTACGCTTGATCCATGATGAATTGAAGCATAATTTAGCCACTACACCTCAGTCTACCAAACAAGATCATTCAAATTGAAAAGTTAAGCTAAGAATTTAGTGAAACTAAAAATTCTAAACTATGAAAATAGTTAAATTCCTACTCTAACCCATTTGAAACTTATCCTGTTTTGGAATTGGTGTCATGTTGATGTGGAATAATGACCATTTCCCAATCCCGTAATTAGTGAGACTATTTAAATTGATTCTATGGAAGATAATTGATGAAACCATTGTGATAAATGGATGAAAACCTAGTTTATGCTAAATTAAACATGATGCAAGCTAAGTTAACATGATTTTATGCTAAAAATGAACTAATTATGCTATTTCTAAGCTAATCTAAGCTAATTCTAGGCTAAAAGATGGAAACCCTAATTCATATACAAACTAAGATGGATGCATGGAAGCCATTAATGGATGATTTAAGCTATTATGCAACTAAAATAAATTAAATTAAGCTAAAAATGAGTAAATTGAGAATGTGAGTGTGAGTGAATTCAATATCATGACTTTGCAATTGAAAGATGGATTCATTTGTCTCCAAATAGTGTTCTATTTATAGGAAAGAAAATGAAAAATGAAGGGATGAGATAAAAAAGATCAATCAATGGTCAAAGATGAAAGGAAGAAGAGGTATGGATCATGGATTCTCATCAATTGATGAGAATGCATGATGGAATTTAATCAAAGGCTCACATTTGCTTCAAAAAAACACACTTTTGACCTGCTTACACAGGTCAAAGGTGACTTGTTCAAAAGGTTAGAGGTTAAAACTTGCATTAGAAGCTAAGTGAAAATATCCCTTTTTCAAATGATGGAGGAATAAGAACATTCCTTGAAATATTCATTTGGGTGAGGATAAAAGACATTTTGCAAATTAAAAGAAATTCTTAATTGTGCAAAAAGGGATAATTCCCTTTCTTAGAGGAAAATTAGTTTAATTGCTAATTAAACAAGGTTTAATCATGCAATTAGGGGATTTGAAGAATTAAAAGTGATATTTATTAAATTAAATAATTTAATGAATATGGGAGAGATGAAATGATATTTAATTAAATAAATTAGGGTTATTTAATTAAATAAGATGAATTAAGAAATTAAATTAAATATTTTGATTTATTTAATTTAATGAAATGAAATGTTAGCGTGAAGGGGGATGAATTAACCTGATTTTGATGAATTAGATTAATAGACGAAAATGATGCCATTAATTAAATTAGCTAGGCTAATTTAAATAATTAAGCGAAAAAAGAGGATGGGTTTAAAGAGGAAATGATGTTAGTATTTACTTGTTTCAAGTGTACATGATATCATTCAAGACATTTTTTTAGTGTCTACATTTTTCCTTTCTTTGAAGTGAGGTACCTACTGCTTTAGTTTAAAGAATAACACTTTTCAAATCAAAACTACTGCTCAAATAAAACAAAATATTTTTTGATTTTTTAGATGCCCCAACAAAAGGATAAATATAACTCCCTACCCTCTTGAGAAGTCGGGTGAAAATTTTGAATTTTGGCTGGATTTCTCGATAAAGGTGAAAAGTTGCCCCAAGGGTTTAGAAAGGCTTCGAGATGTAAGAATTATGCCAAAAATGCAAAAAAATGATGCAAAATTAGGTTCTAATTGGAAAAATTGGTGAAAATCATGATAAACCCTAGCTTGAAGGTGAAATTAGGGAAAAAACCCTAATTTTCTAGCATAAATAAGCCAAGAAGGGTCACTTTCAATTCATTTGTGCATTCACACTTGAGAGATTCTTGCTATTTTGAGCTATGAACCTCTGATGAAATGGCATGACGAGAGCTTCCCAGGCACATTTTCGATCGAGTCTGAGAGTATCAACGACTTCCAGGTGCAAGACCACTAGTATGTAACTCCAAACTTGATTTGAAATTTGAATTTTTGATGCATTTATTTCCCTTTAAAGTTTAAACTTTGGCAGCATCGCTATATAGCAACACCCATTTTGTAATCAATGACACTAAAATGGATTATAGCAATGCATATGTATATGGTGATGCTATTCACGATTTAAAATTAGGGTTTCTAATTTTAAATTATGATGCATACTTGTATAGCAATACAATTACTAATTTAGAAATTAGGGTTAGGGTTTCCAAAGTATAAATGGTGACACCCATGTGTTTGACGATGCATGTTGTGATTTGCAATTTGAAATGCTATTGGGCATTGCAATTTGAAATTTAAATATAGTGACACTATTGCAGATAGTGACACTATTGTGATTTTTGACCTGTAAATTCCAAATTGAGTCAAATTTCCTCGATTTCTTGATGCCGTGTGCCTTGTGGGTGCAGGAGATCATTGCACCATTGATGTCACGCAAGCATAGGCTCATCATTTTGGAGAGATTGGGAAATTTTTTAGAGTTACACCAAGAGCACCTGGGAGAGATCAACCTCTGGTGTGTTGCATATGCACCCATCATCTAGACACATTTAGCTATGATGATTGCTCTGTGCAAGAGATGGCACAGTGAGACCTCATCATTTCATCTTCCCACTGGCAAGGCGTCAGTGACTTTGGAGGATGTATGGTACATTCTGCATTTGCTGATACATGGCGAGTGAGTGATATACAATGTTGACTCCAGATTCGATTCCTATCATGAGGTGATGGAGCTTGAGGACATCGCCTTGGTGACATCACAGATCGACCTCGATATGTATAGAGGTCACATGCCCACTTTTAGATTAATCATTGCAACCATTATTTCAGGTTTGGTGGCTCCTGACAGATGCAACAGAGGATTCAACCTAGGATGGGGCTTGGCGAGGCACCAAATGCTTCACAAGAGGACACATTTTCCATGGGTACTCGCGATGCTAGCCTCACTATATCATGACATGCACGATTTTGTTTACTGTGATGGGAGAGCCATTGGTGCATAGGTGACTTTACTTCATATTTGGGAATGGGACCATATCGTTGTGCTTCGATCTATTGTGCAGATGGTAGACAAGGAGCTAGATGATCCTATGATTTGGCAGTATAGAGGTTCAATTACATTGAGGCACATTAAATAGATTGGGATCCCGTACTAGCGATGAGTTATTGATGATATGACCATTTTTTGATGGTACCCATGGTTACATATTCCACCATGGTATGATGATGTACAATAACTATACTTTTCCATGCAGATCTGATATATGCAGGGTTGCAAGCACACCATTATCGAGAGATATTTACCAAATAGGGTGGCTCAGTAGTTTGGAGAGGTTCAAGATAGGCCAGATGATGCTTATAGGGTCATTTTTGCTAGGTTGGCTTGAGAGGTTCCCACATGGGGACCGACCATTCTAGTTCCTGAGGCAATCGAGAGTTTCAGATAGTTAGCAGCTCAACCTCGGGCCTATGATCAGGGTTAGGTGGTAGTAGAGACTACACTTGCTTATGATGTTTGGTTCACACCTCCATGAAATTTGACAGATCCAGTGGGTACTCCTCCATGAGGGAGACCCAAAGGTAGGGGAGCTAAAGAAAGAGGATAGGATGGATAGGATGGCTAGGATGGTTAGGTTTTAGGGGCTCCACCAATTGGACAACATCTTCCTTAGTAGCAAGGAGCACAACAAAAAGGTGTGTCACCACCACCACCTCCAGATTCTAGAGATGTATAGATACAATAGCTACAACAACAGGTGCAAATTTTGACTAGTGAGCAAGATGAAGCCTGCTAGTAGGTTTTGATTATTACTACTATACAGTACCAAGCATGGCAGTAGGTTGTTGCCATCACAGATAAGAGAGATTAGGCTTCATAGTGGGTACAAGCCGTGACTATAGAGAGGTATTAGGAGGTTGCTCAACACCAACAGATAGAGGCTATGACGGTGGCCACACATGGCAAGACTATTTCAATGAGATTATATAGAGAGGCCGTGATAGAGGCCGCATATTATAGGCAACATTACCATTGAGATGTACCGTAGGCACTTAGACAACTTGTTTTTTTGCAACGCAGTGATGCACAACCGAGAGCTAAGGATTAGCCTGTGAGGCAGGCTCGATAGGATAGCAGTCATCAGGACTAGCTCTTATGTATAAACACCTTTTTTTTTCCCCATTCTTTACCATAGATATACATTCATGGACTCCTTTTTGATAGGCTTGTGGATATTATACTTATGATCATTATGCATATACTAATCCAAATTTTGTACCATGACATTTATTTTTGATATATATATATGATACAAATATGGATGATTATGTTGTGATGTGCTCACTTTATTTCATGCTTATTATGTATGGATGGATGAGATGCTTATATTTGATCATGTATGGATGTTTTATGATTATGAGATGCATGCATGCTTATGGTTTGTGGATGCAGGGTGGATGCATTGATGATGTTTTTGTTGATTGTCATGATACCAGGTTAGCACAAAGAGAAGATAGAAGAGTAAAGAATGAATGACCATTGATTTTGATGATTGCTTCAAAAATCCCCCAAGTCTATGATCCATTGAGACTTTATTAGAGATGGTGACGAGACATGCAAAATGAGGATGAATGCATGATGATGAGTTGCTCACATTTCTTGATTGGGATTTCTGTTGTTCCTTATTGTTTGATATAACACATAGACATGATGCACCAAGGTATTAATAACTAGGATGGCATTGTATCTAGTGTAATGGACTTTGAATCAACAAATAGATAGGATAGTTCTTGTTCACACCTTGACATACAAAAACCTCATTGGAATGCAAGTTAGAAGCTTAGAATATATTGGACCAAAGCATACACAATAGTCAATAATGTACTCCAAAAAACCTTCCTACACACAACTAAGCAAGTATGCGCCAAGATTAATTTACAAGAGTACCCACAAGCACAAAAAAAGGGAAGATAGTGATTGATTCCCCATTCATTTCTCTCTAAATAATTTTTGATAGACATCATTGAGAGGTCCTTGGAATAGGTCATTAAGATGTCATAAGAAAAGATCATAAAAAAACAGTCAGTGTTATCCATATCTCTTGCCTGTTTAGGTTTAGCTAAGGTGATGTCTGATGTTGATGTCCATCGCAAGAAGGATACATCCTAGGACATGTTGAGTAGAGGTTGTTTGATGTTAGGATGATGATGTTAAGATGAGCTGTTGACATGCACTTCACTGACACATTTACCCATGATTTAGAATTTAGATTTTGACAATTACGTTCTCACTTTGTGACTTGTGACACTTGTTTTCTATTTATTTTACCAAAGGTTGAAGGTGACAATTGATTTATTATGGTGAAGGTTTATTTTGGGTGAAAGCGAGATGGGATGGATGGTTTTGGATTTTTTAGAACATTTCAATGTTTTTGGTATTTTTTGAAAATGTTTTGAGGTTGTTTTTGGTATTTTCGAATGTTTATGCGAATGTTTTTGTTTTCAATTTTTTGAGGTTGTTTAGGGTTTTCTGAGATATTTGAGGATTTTTAGGTCTTTTGTATGTTTTTTTATGTTTTTTGAATATTTGGATGTTTAGGGATTTTTTGATATATGAATTTTTAAGGTTTTTTTGAGATATTTGGATTTTTTTGTGTTTTCTGAGAATTTTGACAAAGAACCTAACCTAAAACACCTATCCTAGGGGTATCAAGGGTTGATCAAAGATAAGCCTTTCCTACGTTATACATGTAGAGACCATGTAGTTTGATTGACTCGACCTATTAACAAGAGGAATCTATATGAATAGTGATGGAAAAGTCAGTTTATTATGATAGACTCCTAAAGGATTTACCCAGGGTGTCTCAAGGGAACATCAATGATGGCCTTGCCTATGTTCAAGCTCAGAGACAATGTAGTTTGAAAAGGGTACTGCTTTTTGGATTTTTGATGTTTTGACCTTTTTAGGATTTTTGATGTTTTTTGGATGTTTTGGATCTTAGCTGTACAAAATTTTGCAAATATTTTTGGGATTTTATGATGATCATTTTACAAATGTTTTTGGTGTTTTCCGATAAGTTTTGATGACCTCAAGATATACAAGAACCTGATTATGATCCATAACAAAATGCCCCCAGTGTGATATATTAGACTACTTCGATAAAGGCAGAACAAATTGACCTTTGGAATATGCCAAGTAGTGCTAAAAGGTTTATGATACCTCATAATATCAAGTTATGATAAGGACATGGATGATGGATAAACGGTGATGCAAAGAATGATAGGACAAAAGAGCCAAATAATAGATTGAGGTGCTTTATTTACGCAAGGTGCTTGTTTGCCAAGTTTTCACCAAGGTACTTTCCCAAAGTGCCACCGAATTGGTTTTCACTAGAGGACAATTTTTTTCTTTCCTTTTTCTAATTTTTTTGGATTTTGATCATTGTTTGATTTTTTTGTATTTTTAGATTTATACCGGGCTTCAAGACTAGGCATAAAACTTTTTGAGATGCAAGTTGTTAGTTGGTTCCTGCAAGGGTTCACCTTCAAGGGTTGACAATTGGTATGATTTTGATCTGTAGCTTGCTGTGATGACAAAGGATCCAACCAATTAGGTTCAAACTTTCCTTTTTTTTCTTGAACTAGAAGGTTCTTTTGATTTTTCTTTAGGATAAAATCTCCTACTTGGAACTGTTGACATTTGATCCTCTTGTTATATCTCTGTTTCAGGTAGTTTTGATATACTTGCAAGTGATTAAGGGCATCAAGATGACACTCATCCAAGAATTCTAATTCATTCAGTCGAGATACTCTATATTCTTCTTTAGTAATAAGGTTTTGTAATGGCACTCACAATGATGGGAGCTCAACCTCAATAGGCAGGATAACTTTTGATCCATAGACCAAGGATAAAGGGGTTGCACCTATTGGTGTGCAAATACTGGTTCGATAAGCCCAAAGAGTAGGATTTAGTTACAGATTCTAGTCATGGCTAGCTTGATTCACTATTTTCTTCAATATTTTTAGGATAGTTTTGTTTGTAGCTTCAGCTTGGACTTTACCTTGGGGATAATACAAGGTAGAGAATCAGTGTTGGATGTTGAATCTTTGGCACAAATCTTTCACATTCTAATTTTTAATTTAAGGGGTTCCATTAGCTGAGATGAGAGTTTGTGAAACACCATAACAAAAGATTAGGTAGTTTAGGATAAAATTTTCAATTTGTTTGCCTGTTATGTAGGTCATAGGAATGGATTTTACCCACTTATTAAAGTACTTAGTGGTAGTTATGATAAAATTGTGGTCATTGGATGAGGTTGGGGTGATTTTGCCTATGAGGTCATGTCTCCACTGTGAAAAAGGCCATGGTGTGATCATGGGATGCAATTCTTGAGTTGGGGCATGAAATAGATCCCCATGATTTGTTGACACTGGATGCACTTCTACACATACTGATGAGGTTCTTTTTCCATGGTTGGCTAATAGTACCCTGTCCTCAATAATTTCTTAGCTAATGCAATACCACTAGAATGGGACCCACATATGCTATTGTGTACTTCTGTTAAAGTAGTTAAGGATTCCTCTTGGTTAAGAAATTGTAGTAATGCCCCTTTGATGCTTTGACGATAAAGGGTATCACCTAGGATTATGAATCAGGATGAATTTTTAACAAAGGTCTTTATAAGGTTCAAGGTGATATCAGAAGGGAGGATTCCTCTGCTTAGGTAAGTTAATATGTTATGATACCATGGGGATCTAGGATCAACAATGACACACACGAATTCATATTCAAGGATTTCAAAATTTGGTATGAGAAGTTTTTCTATCAAGAATTCACATTGGAGGATGTTGTTTGACATGTCTAATAGTGATTCAATCATTTCCATGGCGTCTGCTGCTCTATTGTTCATACAAGGGATCTACTCAAAAGTTATGTCTATGAAAAAGTCCTTGAGATTCTCCACCATCTTCTTGTAAAGAGTTATCTTGTCATCCTTAGTTTGATAGTCATCATTGACTTGGTTGATAACCAGTTGTGAGTCTCCATAGACTTTCATCTCTTGTATCTGCCATTGAATTGTTATCCTCAAATGTATGATTAGGGCTTCATACTCAACAATGTTGTTAGTACAAGGAAATGAAAACTTGTATGAATTTGGGATACAATCACCTTGAGGGGTGATAAAAATAATTCCTGCTCCAAATCCATGTTGCGTGAATGATCCATCAAAGTAAATCTTCCACTGAGCTATGAGATTGATAAGGAATACTGATTCGTCAGGGAATTTAGATACTAAGGGGTTCTCAACATAGATGGGTGCTTTTGCTAGTTGGTCTATGATCACTTTTCCTTTGATTTCCTTGTGCTCCACATAATCTATGTCAAATTCTATTAAGATCATCACCAATCTGGCCATTTGTCCTGTGAGAGTTGCTTTGGATAATAGGTATTTCAATGGATTGATTTTTTCAATGAGCTTGATTTGATGTGACATCATGTAGTGTTTGAAATTTTGTGAAGCAAAAATAACTGCTAGGCATGATTTCTCAATAGATGAATAATTTATTTTGTATCCCACCAAGGTTCTGCTGATGTAGTAGATGGCCCTTTCCTTTCTGTTTGCATCATGTTGTGCCAAAAAAGCTCCTAGTGATGTTGGTGTTGTTGAGATATACAATATTAGTGGCTTGTTTAGTAGTGGTGGCATGAGCACTAGAGGTGTTAGTAGATAATCTTTGATCTATTGGAAATATTTATCACACTTCTCATCCCACTTATAGGTTATCCATTTATGGAGAAGATGCAAAAAGGGGTGGATTTCATGGCCTTTGTTTCCCGATCTTAGGATTGAACTTTGTAAGTGCACCTTCTCCTTGATTCAATTTCAACCTGGTTAACATTCACTTATGCAATTTCCTACAAAACAGGATTTTATACCAATTTGATCTATAATTAGAGGTTTACAATTCAAATGTATTTAACCTTAATTACAATGATTCCCGATCCACAAAAAATTGCGTGACTATGTTGTTTAACCGTTGAAATTACAGACTAGGTTCACTTTTACATAAATTAACGAAATTACTAATTATTAAAATATTGTAATTAGAAATCAAATACTAAATTAAAAAATAAACTAAAATTAAATTAGAGAGAATGTAAGACAAGAGATAGAAGAAGAATGAGACAAAAGATAGAAAGATCAAACACAGGTTGATAAAGGAGTTCATCCAATCAAGACTACATCTCCGGGTTTGCTTCTCAAGGTAGACCACTTTATTAATGTTTCCAAGCAATTGAATTGCCTTGTTACAATATCCAAGCTTCAAAAAACTGTATAAAATTCCTCACAATCTCTCTCACGTTTACAATTTTGGTGTATAATAACACCTTGCAATTCTTCCTTTCTTCAACTCTCCTCTAGCATTCTAACTCCACCTTTTTTTCAATGTTTCCAATATCTTCCAAAGCAAAAATTCCCCCCTTATTATACATAGATTTTTCCAAATATGGCTTAAAACCATAGGATTTTCTTAAATCCCCCATATCTCCTATTTTACAACAATGAATCCCCTTAAAATAATTTTAACCCGTATAATGGATGACCCTTATAATTTGGGCTTACAAAATAATATTTTAGAAATTATCTTATAAGCCCCTTAAAATATCATCATTCGGGCTTTACAATCTTTTAAATATCTTATTTGATTGGGATGTTAAAGGATTTACTATTGTATTAGAGGGATTAACATTAGAGTTCTAACTAACTGGCTTGAAAGCTTTATTCAAATAGAACCGACCCCAAAATTATAGCAAACCATGCACATAGCAAAATGGTAGGGGTATTGAACGATAAAGAGGAGGTGGGGTTTGAATCTCTCGAGTCCTAAAATGTGGAGATTAAGTCTTTATTAACAACCGATGGTGAATTTGGTTAGCGCATGTAGCGGTGGCTTAGTGGTTGTGAGCTCGCGTAGTAGTAGGGAGGTCTCAGTTTCGAGCCTCCCCACATTTTTTTGAACAAACTAACCAAAAATAAATGGAGAGCTCTGTCAGGCTGCCACGTGGTACCAACCCATTGGGCCATGTGGCGCAATTGTATTCACTTCTAACACATTTCCCGACATGTCACATGACACATCATCATACAGAAGGACACGTGTCATCCCTCAGTTGGTCCATGTCAATTACACCTACTGATGTCACCTTGTCACATGTCAGAGTTGGATTTGTTCACATCATCATTCATACTGCATGGTCTATTGACTAGGCTACCTTGTCACCATGCTGACGTCAACACTAGTCAACTTTCCCCTGTGAACTTTGACTAAGTGTAACTTGCACGTATGATCTCTATTTTGTGTGAAACAAATGGTGTTGGAATCATGGTGATGAGCACTACAACTTGACATCATTTTTTCCTTATTTTGAGAGAATCAATTTTTTGCCTTTTTCCTGGCCCCCTGATTCATCTGTTTGACCGAACCTTTGACTGTGCATAACTTTTTCATATAGACTCCTTTTGATCCTATTCAAGTTGCGTCAAGACTATGTCGACGAGCTCTACACGATGATGCTAGTTTCATGAGATTATGAGACTGTGAAATTTTTAGGTTTCCTGGATCCACCTAGATCAAAACCATAACTCGTTTGGTGGAAATACCTTTGCCAATAAGTGTGACCTTGCTATTAGTACAACCTAAGCCAAGAATCTTTAGTCATTTCTTAAGAACAATGGGTTCTAGTAAACCATTATCATTCTGTCCTAGCTTCTCGTTCTTTTTATATCCCCAATTCTGCATGAGTTGCAAGCCTTTGTTATCATCTTCCATTGGAAGAACAAGAATAGGTTGTTCATCTTGATAGAGGAGTTTAGAGATATCCTCTTGATTGATATCTTCCTAATTCAAATCCCCCCACTTCGTGAAGATAATAGCTACCATCTTGATTGTTTCAGGTTCTTTGGTGTTAGATGTGGGTTTCTTATGAGACTGAGGGGAAATAGGTAACTCTCCTAAGACAAAGGCGTCTTTTAATAGCTTGTAGTTTTCAAAACCATCATCTTAGATCACTACTTTGATGTCAAGTATGCTTTTCACAAGAGGAATTTTTGTTTCTGAGGTAGAGGCCATGGATGCTAGGTCAACAAATGAGCTTGATGGTGTAGGCACTTCGTCATTTTTGGGTATTTAGGGGATTTTATAGAATTTGGCTTCAAGTCTTTTGCAGCAATAAAAAGGCTCGGGGTCTCCATGGATGGTGATTTCTTTTCCTTCAAAAGGAAACTTCAAACATTGATGATAAGTCAAGGCTACAACTTTTAAATCATGGATCCATGGTCGACCAAGCAAGATGTTATAGGGAAGATCAAGATCAAACACTTGGCATGCAGTTTCTGCAATAAGAGGTCCCACTTGGATGGTGAGTGCAATGATTCCTTGTGATACCCATTCTTGGTCATCATATGCCCTAATGGTGGCACTCTTTGTCATCTCAATAGTATCTTCTGAATAGCCTAGATGTTTGATTAACTAAAGGGTACAAATGTTCATACCAACACCTCCATCTACCAAGATTCTTTTAACCTTATTTTTATGAATGACAACCTCAAGGTGTAAAGCACAGTTATGAGATGGTTATGACGGTAGGTCTTGCTCAGAGAAGTTAAGAATATTATTGGTGATATGCCCTACCATAGCTTGAAACTGAATGGTATCAATATCCTCAGGGATGGATGACTTGGACAACGCTTTCTCCAATATTTCCCTATGTGCGGGGGATAACCTTAAGAGTTCTAAGATTAATATTTGTGCGGGGGTCTGCTTAAGTTGGTCTAGAAGATTGTACTTGCTAGGATTAGATATGGGAAAAGTAGGTTGTGTCCTAGATTGAGATGGGACTCCTTGAATTGTAACTTTTCCATGTCGTGTGGTGACTCCACATTCTGTACTAGCTCCTTTGATGGTGATAATAGTAATGACACTATCTTAGGAGGAAACTACATTGGAATAGGTATGCTACACGTTTATGTCATTTTTTTTCTTTTTTATGATCTAACATAGGGTTCTTGTATATCTTAAGATCTTGATTCCTAGCTGGTACCTCAACATATATGGTATTTTCTATGAGATCTTGGATGATGTTTTTGAGCCTCATGCAATTTTTTGTTTTGTGTCCTTTGATTTTGTGAAAGTCACAAAGGTCCTTTTTGATACTAGGATCGTTTCTCTTGTGGTTCTTGGTAGTTTTCAAAGTTGGGAAGTGTTATCAGATTTGACTCTACCAACTTTTTCATGATAGACTCGATTTGTTTGGATAGTTGTGTGTACTTGTGTTTAGGATAGTTGTTCTTGTTAGGGGTTCACCTTTGCATTTCAGTGTTATTGATCTGATTGTTTTGAGGAGGTGTTGTTTGTTGCACAGTTGGATGGATGTTAGCAACTTGATTTTTATTAGGTCTAGGAGAACTTAGAATCACCTTATCATCTACCACACTGTCATTTGTTACATTTTTGTTCTTTTCCCAAAAAAAAAGGCTTGTCATTTGAACTTGTTGATGGATAGTTTTCTTTGTAAGCTTGGGTATTTCCTTGTGAGATTAGAGCTCTCTTGATGTTAAGGGCTCTAGGGACAAGCTCACAATAAGATGTGATGCACTACATTTTCAAGTAAAATTAGATCTAGATCTAGATTGGCTATGATGATTCCCACTTGTTGTTCATCGGGAAGAGGCCACTTGCTTTTACTAGATCTTTGTCTCCATTGTTGTGAGAAATTGGTGAATGATTCTCCTTTGTTTTGTCTAAGAGTAGACAATTCCTCTAGACTGACATCCATGTCAAGATTGAAGGAGAAGTGATCGATGAATTTGTCAGTAATTTCTTGGAAAGTTTTGATACCAAGAGGCAGATGAGAAAACCAATCCATAGAAGGACCTGTTAAACTTCGAGGGAAGAGGCACATTAGATAAGAATCATTGTAGGCCACCTCCATGCACATGATGTTAAATTCTTTGATATGGTCCACAGGACTTTCTCTCCCTTTATATTTATCAAATTTTGGGATTTCAAAACTAGGAGGGAATGGTACCATTGCAATGTTTCAATCAAATGGATATAGACACAAGTTCTGTGTATGGGGCTTCTTTTCCTTTCCTATGCAAAGGTACTACATTTTTTGTTAGAGCACTTTAAATTGCAATGCTAGATTTTCTTGTGGATTGGGTGGAGGAACATATGGTGGGATGATAGATGAGTTGTATGGGGTGTATGGTGGTGTAATATTTGGTGATAGTGATTGGGGTATCGATGTATATGTTCCTAATATGTTTGGATTGATGATGTTCAATTGAGGATTATAATAGGAACCTTGTTGCTTTTGTTGGGCATATTGTTGAGCTAGTAAGGCTTGTTGTTATCACAATAAAGAGTGGAAACATTTTGTTTGAAACCCAACTCACCTAACAGTTGTTGCAACCAAATCATCTCCTTTGCACCTTTAGTGAGTGTAATATATTCAACTTTAGTAGTGGAGAGTGCAACCACCTATTACAACTATGAAAACCAATTGATCCTTGATCCTATAGTCAACTTGTTCTTAGTTTTCCTTCCTTGATTTTCCTTTTCTTCTCTCTTTTCAAGCTTTTCAAAACTCTCTATAGTCTTAGAATAGCACCTCTCACACTTCCAAGCATTTTCTCTAGTTAGTAATTACCCTTGTGAAATCTATCAAGAAACTATCAAGCAACATTGGTGTAATGGTGGTGTCCATATCTTCTTTTTTTATTTTAGTAGCTACAATAAAGTTGTCCGTATACAAGAAATCATTGCCACTTGCGTTGTGTAAAAAGTCCTCAAACCCATCATCTTATTTTTTCTGAATATGCATTGTTTCTTCCTCCTCAAACAATTATTCAAAACTATCAAAGGGCTTTAGATCTGTAGATGAGACAACAACATTGAAATGATTGCTTAAAGTTTCCTTAGGCTCTTGAGCCAACTCCAAAGAATCTTCTTTGACCTAAAGGCCTTGACCAGATATCAAATCAGCTTCTTTGTGAGGAAGTAACTAAACATTTGAGTCCCTAAGAGGAGGCCCTCTTTTAGATCCATTAGATGCAATAAAACCACACTCAGGGTTTTCAATTCCTATATGATAGTTCTGAACATGTTGCACATTTTCTGATTCCTTAGAGATATCTTGATTTAAAATATCATCAAATTTAGATCCAGATCTAAGATAATCCATCCATACAGTATCTTCTTGCCCAATAGATCTATTACATCCAATAGATAGTGCTTGAGTGGCTAAAAAACTTTCAATTTTAGAATGCCTAAAATTGTACCACTTATCTCTAGGAGTTCCTAACCCTGATCTACCACCATTTTCTATGCCTCATTGCCGTATTTTCTACGCCCTCCTACAACAAGCTCTGACTACATCTCAGAAGCATGTAACATTTTTCTCACTTGTGACTCTAGAGGAATATCCACGTTGCCTTTTCTTTTCAGACTTGGAAGATCTTTTATCATTAGCAAGTGATTCCCTATTACTGTCATCGATTTCTTGAGATAAATTGGTTTGATCTCCACCTGCTCTTCCTTCCTTGTCTTTCCTAATATCTGGAACTGTAGATTGATTTTGCAAGTGTTCTTGTCTACTTTCAGAATCATTCTTCTCTTGATCAGAAGGGACATAAATAATCCCCCTAGAATCCTCTACAATGAACTTCATGGATTGAATTCTTTTGAAAACTTTAACTTTTGACTTATCATTGGAGTTGGATCCATTCCCTTTGGAGCAGGATGGTGGAGAATGGTCAAATTTTACAACCTTCATATTTTTCATATTAGAATTTAACAGTGGATGCGTGGAAGAAAATTTATTCACAATATGTCTAAAAACACATTTTAACAATGGATGCATGTTCAAAGTGTCAAGGGAACATCCATCAAAACACTTTGTGGGATTTTTTTGGTGTAGCATGCGAGTGGAACTTTCTTCAAGAAACTGTGAATTTTCCTCATGTGAAGGAAAATGAGTCTCATACGATGGTGAGGAAACAAGTTATGTGACAAGGGCATGTGAAGAAGAGGTCTCACACATAGCAGAGGCAGAACATGGCTGTGTAGAATTTTTGGATTGGTGCTCAGTCAATACATGATCCTCATAGCTTGGCTCATAAACTTGAGGCAATGTAAAAGGAGCAAACAAAGTGGCATGGGAAGGAGAGATGTTATTTATTTGTTGCATGGGATTGTATGGCTTCAAACCTTGATGCGTGGAGAAAAAAATGTGAACATAAGTAAATAGTGCAGGCCACGAGGGATGAACAAGGACATTTCTTAATCATGTGGTATACATATTAAAGTCTGAAATATGTGATTCCATTGTAGGCAAGTGAGGAGAATAAGTTTGCAACGAAAGATTTGGCACGGGTAGATTAGGAGAAGCATGGCGTGGATCTAAAGATGCCTCACGTAGTGGAATTAATTTTGCGGTGTTTGAATTGTGTACATGTATAATTTCTTCTTGCAAGTTTGAATTGAATACTGGCTGTGAATCACAAACAAGGGCACCAAAGTTTCCTCCCATTTGAGTGTTACCAGCGTGTTGTGGAGGCTGAATTGAAACCATTTTTTGATGTGAAAAATGCGAATCTCTACCACTTCCAGTAACATTGACAAGCACAAATTCATTCGTTGAACCCTTTTGTGTGTTCAAACCTAAAAATGTCTTTTCATTGAAGAACACATCTAGATTGTGAACTAGTTTATTCTTCACTAGGTTCCATAACTTGAAGTCATATTGATCTTCTCCATAGTAGAAAAATATACACTGCTCAAATTTGAAATCTTACTTTGTTCCTTTTTCTTTTCAAACATGCACGGAAGCTTCATAGTTAAACACTTCAGATGATTGTAAGAAATTCACCTTCCCAGCCATCTCTCCTCTGGAGTATCAAAAACAAATCTAGAAAAGGGGTTGCGATGTGTTAACCACTTCCACTCAAAACTTTTTTCCAAAACCTACATTAGAGAGCATGCTTTGAACCTTCTCTAAAATTGTGCGGTTCAACCTCTCAGCTGCACCATTCTCTTGAGGCATGAATGGTAAATTTAATATGCTGAATACCATTATCTACACAAAATCCATGAAACTCCGAAGAACAAAATTCACCCCCATTATCTATTTTAAACATTTAATCTTTTACTCCGTTTGGTTTTCAAAAATCTTGAATTTGGTAAAAACTTCCAATTTCCTATTGAGCATATAAATCCATTCCTTTCGAGTGCAATCATCAATAAATGTAACAAAACAATTAGCTCCTCCATACGAGGTTACCTCTATAGGACATAACACGTCGAAGTGCACAAGCTCCAAAGGCCTTGTCTTTTTGTCATATCTATTCTTTGAGAAACTAGTTCACCTCTATTTTCCAAAAAAAAATGCTCACATAAGTCCAAATCCACATATTTTAAACTTGAAAGATGGTCCCTTTTGAGCCAAATTTCAAGTCCCTTCTTGCTCATGTGCTTGAACCTTCTATGTCATAGTTTTTCTTCGCTATCCACAAGTGTCATCATTGCTTCCACTTCAACGAGACTATCTAGCACATATAATGTTCCCAATTTGCTGCCCCTTGCAACTACTAATGCCCCTTTGGTCACCTTCCATGCATTTGAAGAAAAAGTGATTCTACATCCTTGAGCATTAAGCTATCTTGCATAAATCAATTTTTATAACTTTGGAACATGTCTTACATCATGCAAAAACCACTTGTTTCCATTTTCTAACTTCAATGTCACACCACCTTTGCCAATAATTTCACATGCATTGTTATCACCAAGATATACCTTACCAAATTTGCATTGTTGATAATTTTGGAATCCTTCCTGGCATGAGGTTACATGGAAGGATGCACTAAAATCCAACACCCAGGAATTTGTTGTAGTTTCACCCATTGAAAATACTAGAACACCTTCATCATTTTTGTATGTGGTGTTCACTTCACCATCCTTCGATTGGTTTTGCACCTTTTTGTATGACTGATAATTTTTCCTTGTATGTCCTTTTCCACAAAACTAACGAACTCAATTTTTGTCCCTTGACATTGACCTTTTCACTGATTTTGATCTTCTTCTATGGTTATTTTTGCCCCTTTCTTGGTGCCTCCCTCTATTTCCAAAAATCAAGGCACCACCAAATGTGGTTCCTTGATTTTTCGTTCGTATATCTATTGCAAAGATGGTTGGTGTTGCACCAAAAGATTGACCTATTAATGCTTGATGCAACTTCCCAAGTTAATGAATCTATGAGAGACAGTTAATCCATGTCACAAACTTGAGCACTATGTTTCAAAACACAAGGAGACCAAGGGCATACACCTTGCAACAATCCCCCCTCCTTAGCACAAGTGAGGGGTTCAAACCTGTGACCTAGGCTCTAATACCAATTATTGCAAAGGTTGTCATTGCACCAAAAGATTGACCTGTTAATGCCCAATATAAATGCCAAATTAATGAATCCATGGGAGGTGGTTAAGCCATGTCACGAACTTGAGTGTTTCGCTACACAAAACAAGGAGAACAAGGGCACACACCTTGCAACAATATCTTTGCTGAGAAGAGTTGCAACAATGTCATCAAATTTGAGTTTTTCCTTCTTAGACACAGAGTTGTTGATTTCCATCACAACACCTTCCCAATTATTCAAAAGAGAAAAGAATAGTAAGATGGCTTTGATTTCATCATCTAAATTGATACTTATAGAAACTAATTGACTGATTAAAGTATTAAATTTTTTCAAATGGTTTTGACATGATTCTTCCTTCCTTCATTTTCAGAAATTATATAATTCTTTCATGAGGTAAACTTTATTGGAGGTTGAAGCCATATCGTACATGTCTATCAATTTGTCCCACAACTCTTTCGAGGTATTCTCTATTATGATGTTGAAGAGGATGTTGTTGGATAATGAAAGAATAATATAATCGTAGCTTTCACTTTATTGTCTAGTCTTTCCCAATCTTCATCTAATATCACAATTGGTTTTTCGCTTTTCCTCCCAATGCAAGTGAAAGATCACCTCTAATCAACAAAGACTCCATCTGCACTTTCCACAATCCAAATTTTTTCCCCAAAAACTTCTCTATCTTCCATTTATCTGCTACCTCCATTTCTTAGAAATCATCACAATTGTCGAACAATAATTCACCAAGTTTTGATACCAATTATTGATGAATTTATCATAGATAAAATGAAAAATATTGTAGAAAATCAAACTCAAAAAATAAGAAAATATACAAACATGAAAAAACAAATTTATAGTGGTTCACCAATTTGGCTACATCCACTTTTAAGCAAGGAATTTCTCATTAATATATCTATTGTTCGAATATATCTACAACAACGAATATATGTAATCAACAATGAATAATCAATTACATTATACACAAAGGATAAGTCTTCGAATAGGAAAGCAAAGAGTCACTTCACTTGGAGGGAAAAACTAGGTTGACTATTGGGCTTCAACATCCAACATTATGCTCATAATCATACTAAAATATGAAGTCAAAAGGGGTCCTTTCTTCAAAACATTAAAGGAGTAAGATGACATTGAGCTAGGGGATGTGATAGCCACTAGACTTAGGATCCTACCAAAGAACAATGTTAAAATAAAAGAGAAAACACAAGAAATACATCATGCAACAAAAAACACATGATAATCCATACAACACAAAGAATGGACAAGACACAAAGAAAAATGAAACAAACATTGAGCATGCAAAGAATACATGAAGAAAAAAAATGGAATACACAATGAAAAGATGTGGAATACATGAGGAAAACACATTGAATTCATTAAGAAAACATGGGGAATACAAAAAGAGTCCTTTCATCAAAAATAAAAATGTTTACAATTTATTGACCTATCGAAGCTATTATGTTGTATCTTAGTAGAATGAATAAGTTGATCTTGATAGTAGGAAGTTCAAATTATATTAGGTTGTTGAGCTCAACCCTTCATACATTGCACCTTGGTCTATCTAAATATTTGAGTCTCTTTATCTCTTCCTTGAATTTTGACTGGCGCTTTAACATATTTTCCACTGTATGTTCTATTACATTTACTACTTAGATATTTTCTCTAATTCCAACAATACTTTTCTTAATTGATGCATGAAATTGACTTGAAAATGGTAATTTATTAAGAATATATATGACTTGAAATTTAAAGGATGAGAAGTTATCTACAAGATTTAAAAGTAGAGAAAAAGAGTGTAACATAATTTTTTTAAATAAATAAAGGATATTATGGTAGATTGTGAAGTCTTAGAGTATTCATTATTTGTATGCATCATTGATCTAGAATAAAATAATGAAAATAAATTAAAGATTAGAGCTAAATGTGTTAAGAGTACATAGATACTAGTCTATTGAAATGAAGGAAATTGTGGTGTTTTTTTTAGGGTTTAGGACCTAGAATGACAATTTTCATTCACTTTCATTCAAGAAAAAACCCTTGAGATCTCAATACAAAGGAGAAAGAGATCTTACGAGAGGGCTATCCTAGGGGCTAAATGTAAAATAATTAGGGGTTCACCACCAAGTTAAGACTTGGAAAGGGGTGGGTGCATGAAGATGGGTAGCCAATTTGTGGACAACTTTTTAAAAAAGTTATGAAAAATCATACCGCGAACGCATTATAACATAAGCACGTTATAATGTGCTCATTTTATGGCTAGGTGTGCCGAGCCTGAGGCTCAGTCACACCAAGCCCATAACATGAGCGCGTTATAATGTGCTCACGTTATGACCTATTAAAACCAAAAAAATAGTAAAACGAATTCATTCTTGCATTTCAATTGTGTTTTTTCTTTTTCCCATGGGAAAAACCCCCAATATTCATGCTCACATTCTAGAAGGAGGTATTGTGCAAAAATATTCATCAACAAATTTGTATTTCATCACGAGGATTCCACCACGTCAACAAGGGGGTGTGATAGGTAAGGATTTTTTGCCCTTATTTTTGAATTTGTTAGTTTTAGGTTGTATTTGATATATATATTTTTTGAATTTGTAGGAGATGCAAATCAACCTACAAATCCTCAAAATCCTCAACAAGAGAGCAATAAAATCCTAAAGAAAAAAAAACTCAACAACAAAATCAACCACAACAACAACCTCCTCCACCAATCCCTCAACACCCTCCTGACACTCAACAAAATTTAATGAGTGAAATTGAGAACAACAAAAAAAACTAAAGGATTTAATTAGTAGGTTGAGCAATCCAAATGGTTCAACTGCAAAAAGAATGACCTTGGTATCTTTATTGAAAGATATGTTAAAAAATTTAGATTCAATTAGCAAAAAAATAACTGGATGGCAAGATAGGAGGAAGGATTCTAGGGTTTATTACATGGATAATTTATCATATAAAGATGTAGAGGATTTAAAAATTACCAAAGGTGATTTGTGCTCCTTATTCATTGACCCACACACACAAAAATCTTACCCTCATTGTAAAGAGGTTTCGTATTCATTGGTTCCACCACCAAAAAGTTAGGATTTTTTTTTTTTATGATAGGTGGTACATAATTTTTGATTACCCACCGTGCAACAATTGTGAAGTCCCATAGTATTTCCTTAGGAAAATATATTGTGAGTTCATATTGAAAAAAATCCCAAATTATTTTGATATGAGGGACTTCTAGGGGAGAGATAGGGGGTAGGCTCAGGATAGAAACGATGCACATTCGGGTCCTACATGGCAAGGGAGACGACCTCTCACTAGGTTGCCTCATGAGCACATTGTTATCCCTTCCTTTGTGAAGGAGAGTGACAACGTAGAGACATTATAGGCGATCAAAAATTTTACCTAGAGTGTCATCGAGCATGCTAGCCCTATTCTACAGTGCCATCTAGGGGAGTCTTCGAGTGGTGGCCTTTGAACCCATGTGTGTCAATCTTGTGGGGTGACTTGTTCATATGACCTCACCAACACTCAGGAGGCTACTGCGTAGGATCTATCTACAACTATGGAGATGGAGAAAGCAATTGAAATTTTGCATGAGGCATATGGCATTGATACTCAGGTAAAAGTTAGCATGTTCATTGAATTTAATTTATTAATTTTTAATTTTGAAATGCAAGATTAACTAATTTAGTTTTATGATTTTAATAAAATTTTAGGGTCACAGTGTTGAGACTGGATACACCGGCCCTCCACTTGCTTTTTTCTGTAGTACACCTATCAGTGGGGTATGTAACTAGTAAACAATTATAAATTTATTACATGTTAATAACATTGTTTTATGAATGGTATTTTAATATTTTATTTTGGATGTTGAATAGGATAATATTGGAGGTTTCGAGGGAACACCTCCTAGTGCTAGTGGATTTACTTAAACATACACGTAGGTGATAGAATAAAGAGTGTAACTAATGAATTATATTTAATAGATTTGTATTGTTTATATTCATATCATTGATTATGTTGCATTGCACATCATTCAAACTCAAAGCATTACTTTACATTCCATAACTAATAACTAGATGTTGATAGATGAAAAAATTTCAACTACAATATAGTTGTTTAGAAAGCCAACATAAGTAGTGATGCAATTATTTCACATAGCATATAAGTAATAAGTCTAGGAGCAGCTTCCAATTGAATTTTCTTGTCATGGCATTCCATGAGACCACTTTTTACTGCTTGACATCTTTTCAAACAATTCACTACCTTGTCTATGCTATGGATTCTTGGAAGTAATATAAGAAAGAATAATAATAAGCAATAGCATAGACAAGGCAATGAGTTTTTTGAAAAAATGCCTCAAAGAAATGTGGTCTCATGGTGATGTCCATCACCATGAGACCCAATTTCTTTGAGGAAATTTTTCAAACAACTCACTACCTTTTCTATGTTACCACATTTTCCATACATATCTACCAAAGCATTTTATCAAACAATTCATTTCCTCACTGCTATGTCTAAAAGATTAAAAAATGTGCTTTCCAACAAACTATGGATGCTTGGAAAAAATCTATCAAAGCATAATAGTAAGCAATAACATAGACATGGAAGTTAGTAGTTTGAAAAAATGCCTTGAAGAAATGTGGTCTCATGGTGATGGAATGCCATTCCATCACCATGAGACCACATTTGTTCAAGGAATTTCTTCAAGCAACTCACCACCTTTTCTATGATACCACATTTTCCATACATGTGTACCAAAGCATTTTATCAAACTACTCACTTCCTTGCTGCTATGGCTAAAAGCCTATAGGTTCTTTCCAACAAACTATGGATGCTTGGGAAAATTTCTATCAAAGCATAATAGTAAGCAATAATACCATAGAGAAGGCAATGAACTGTCTAAAAAAATGCCTGAAAGAAATGTAGTCTTATGGTGATGGAATGCCATGATGTGCATTTGTTTGTAATGGAATTCCATCACCACGAGACCCTATTTCTTTGAGACATTTTTTCAAATAGTTCACTACTTTCTCTATGCCACCATAGTTATTGTACATGTCTATGAAAACATTTTATCAAATAGTTCATTGGCTTGCTGCTATGGGTAAAATCCTAAAAACACGTGCTTTCGAACAAGATATGGATAGGGAAAAAAGTAAGAATGATAGTAAAAAATATATATCTAATAAGTACTCAAAATTTTGTTCATTATCTCATACATTATAAGTCATGACATGGATCGCTATTTTAGTTTTTGTGATTGAATAATTTGTTGTTTTATTTTCAGATGTTGCAAGCGGAAAAACCTCCGATTGTGACGAGGGAAATGCAGATCAGTGTTTCATTTGCTATAGAATCCTCGATGGATCTGACAGGGGAGGTATGAGGAAAATTACTAAATTTCAATTTAAATTCATTGTTATAGATGTTAGTTAGTGAAAAAACAAACCATTATTGATTCATAGTTTGATTTTTGTTTGGATGGTTTATATAGGGCTTGAGCATGCCTCAACATGGGCGTGTGAATATTTCCCTCATGGAGAGTGATCATGAGATGGTGGTAAGTGATTATTTTTTTAAATATATCATTTTTTATTATGTAATTTCTATATATTAATGTCTTTACTTCTTATTGTAATAGTTAAAACTTCACCAAGAACTAAACACTAGGAGGAGCAATAGAAGCACTCCTTGAGTGTAGCACAAACGAGTGACAGACCTATCGCCATCTGATCGAAAAGCAAAGGGAAAGAGTTTATTTTGAGAGCCTGGAGAGAAATGAACTTTGATTCCAGATCCCTTTGTTGTATGCCTATATGGAACTTTTTTACATATTTTGTATTGGATATATTTGACATTGTATGCCTATATGGAATTCTCGTAAGCCTATATGTCTATTTTGTACCTATATTTTATAATTATATCAACATATATTGGTGTATTCCTACTTGGATGTTTGGTTAATAAAAATCTATATTATTGACGGTGTCCATATTTGCATTATAAATTCATGGTTCAATAGATATGAGTTATGTGTTTTCAAGTGTATGCTTTACAACTTACATGTTTACTTTTTGATTTACATGTATTCCAATGTATACTTTGTGACTTAGGTGTTTTCATGAGTATACCTTGTATTCATGTATATACTTTGTATTAATTTGTGTATACTATGTATTTGTGTGTATACTTCAAGGCTTACATTTTTATGAATATTTTTGCTTCCCTTATTCACATGTACATGCTTGACTTATTCACGTGTATACTTATTAATTGGTTAGCCCTAACATTGATCATTGTTGTCCTTCATGGTTTGTATTGAATATTAATTGATTGATGCTAAATAACTTTATCTAAAAGAAAAAAACACATTTTCAATTGGTATTCCATGAAATGATTCATAAAAAGATTCTAATATATTTAATCCTTTGATTGGAACAAATCAATTAAGCAAAGGATACACTATCTTCACAAAAATTGCAAACCATAATATTCAAAGTAGATGAAGTAGTTAACTTATTGACACATTATCATACATACATTTATCTTGATTAGTCTTTAAACATTTTCACAACATAATCTTGACAGTGCAAAATGAATTGTTATGTTCTTGATTCGTCACAATATAAACACGTCAAAATATTTATATTTCAATTTTTTTCAATAATATTTCTTGTATAGGAAATGGACTTAGGAGAAAGCAAGTTATAATTTATAATACAAATAAGAAATGGACTCAATGCTATCCTAGACCCCCAAATAGGTCTATTTAACAAAGCAACACCCTCTCAATCACTATTCCAATTGCAAAACACCATTGGGAAACATTTACCAGTCTACAAATCCACAAAACCCACAATTCTTAGGGTGTCATTGGCCCTCTAACCCCACTATCCTCTAAACCCTCACTTTTCTAAAATTTCACTAGGGTTTATTGAAAACCCCATAGCCAAACCTCATACAACCTCAAAACCACTTCCAACACTCTTCAATTTGCATGCACAAACTTAATTGATCACCAAATTATGCCGCCCTCTGACTTTATCCACTTTTACTCCCTCAAACCTCTCTTTTTCATTCAAAACCCCTCTTTTCCCAACTAGGGCATCATGCTATAACATAATTTTGACCTCCCTTGTCCTTGCAAAAATTTTGAACACATCAAACTCCACAACCTCACCCTATTTCCAACCTATTCTAACTTATTCTCAAGAAAATTATTCTTTTCACCTTGTCTAGCCTTGCTTTTAAGTCCTAAATTCTAAATTTTCAAGAGGGGCAGCGTTAGTAATCTCTTGAAATGCCTGTACCAATGCTAGTTTCTTATTCGTACTCCCTATCGTACTTACATAATTGACTCAAATCACCCCACATTAACTCAAAAGAAAAAGAAATATTACAAAATGGCTTATCATGGCCTTATTTGACATTATCATGACTAAAACCACTGAACTAGACCTTCTTCATCAAATGGAGGAACAAGGTGCTCTACACCAATGATCATATGGTTTTTTTGTGGAAAACTCAGACTTCTCAACCGTCATGTGTATGTTTCTCTTTTCAACTGTTTTGCATGCCATCATAAGGGATCAAGCCAGTTGAACATAGCTTGGAGCAATTCCGCATGTTTGGGTGTGAAAGAGAACCATGCCTAGCATAAACCTGCCTACTGGGATGTGTTGGAGTAGTGTTTTTTGGCCACACGAATTGTAAAACAAAATTTTCACCATTTTACAACTTTACACTACTTGCATTTGACATTTTTTCCATCAAGCAAAAATTGGACACCGCAAGAAAATTACTTCGAGATAACAAAAAATGAGAGAGGTAATTATAGAGGGTTCCAACACAATCCTGTAGGATTAGAGAGAGTTTGTAAGCATCACGGTTTTTGAGTAATAGCCCGTCAAAGTTTTCTCCTATTTTGCACTTTGAACCCTTAAGGGATTTTGCATGTTTGGTTGTGAAAGAAGACCATTCCTAGCATAAATTTACCCATGTAGATGCATTTAAACAATCCATTTGGTCACACGAGTTGTAGAACAAAAGTTGTACCACTTTATAACTTTCAACTATTTGCATTTGACAAATTTTTCTCCAAGTGAAAATTCACCATCAATGGAAAATGCCTCCAAGATAGCGAAAAAAGAGAGAGGTTATTGTAGAGGGGCCCAATGCGATCCTATAGGATCATACAATAAGTTTCTAAGCATCATGGTATCCAACTAATAACATGCTAAAGTTTGTAGCCATTTTACACTTTGGACTCTTAAGGGATTGATCCAGTTGAACATAGCTCCAAGTGATTTTGTGTGTTTGGGTGTGAAAGAGGACCATGCATAATGTAAACATACCTATTCGGATGTGTTGGAACAGTCTGTGTGGTCACATGAGTTGTAGAATGAAAGTTGCACCACTTTTCAACTTTGCATTGTTTGCAAAAGATACTTTTTCCATCAAGTGAAAATTCACCACCATAGAAAAACTAGTTTGAGATAACAAAAATCGAGAGAGGTTATTGTAGAGGGTCCTAACATGATCCCATAGGATTAGATGAGAAGTTTCTAAGAATCACGGTATCTGAGTAACAACATGTTGAAGTTTGCACCATTTTGCATTTTGGACTCTTGAGGAATCGATCCAGTTGAACATAGCTCAATTGATTCTGTGTGTTTGGGTGAAAAAGAGGACTATTTCTAGCATAAAAATACCTTTTCAGATGTGTTGGAATAGTTTTTGTGGTCACACGAGTTGCAAAATGAAAGTTGTACCACTTTGCAACTTTGCACTGCTTGCATTTGACACTTTTTCCATCAAGTGAAAATCTGCCACCATAGGAAAACCACTTTGAGATAGTAAAATTCGAGAGAGATTTTTGTAGAAGGGCCCAATTCAATCCCATAGGATCAGACATGAAATTTCTAAGCATCATAGTATCCAAGTAATAACATGCTGAAGTTTGCATCCATTTTGCACTTTGGACTCTTAAGGGATCGATCCGGTTTAACATAGCTTAGAGCAATTCCACATGTTTGGGTGTGAAAGAGGACCATACCTAGCATAAAATTACCTATTTAGATGCATTGGAATAGTTTGTGTGGTCACATGATTTGGAGAATGAAAGTTGCACCACTTTGCAACTTTGCACTACTTGCATTTGACACTTTTTTCGTCAAGTGAAATTACGCCACCATAGAAAAACCACTCTGAGATAGTGAAAATTGAGAGAGGTTTTATAGAGGGGCCCAAAATGATCCCATAGAATTAGACGAGAAATTTCTAAGAATCACGGTATATGAGTAACAACATGCTAAAGTTTGCACCATTTTTCACTTTGGACTCTTAAGGGATTGATTCGGTTGAACATAACTCAGAGTGATTCCGCGTGTTTGGGTGTGAAAGAGGACCATGCATAGTGTAAAAATACCTATTTAGATGCATTGGAACAGTCCGTGTGATCACATGAGTTGTAGAATAAAAGTTACACCACTTTGCAACTTTGCACTGCTTGTATTTGACACTTTTTCCCTCAAGTGAAAATCCGCCACCACAGGAAAACCAATCTGAGATAGCGAAAACTGAGAGAGGTTTTTGTAGAGGGCCCAATAAATTCCCATAGGATTAGACGAGAAATTTCTAAGCATCATAGTATCTGAGTAACAAAATGTTGAAATTTGCAGCCATTTTGCACTTTGGACTCTTAAGGGATCGATCTGGTTGAACATAGCTCAAAGTGATTTTGTGTGTTTGGGTGCAAAAGAGGACCATTCCTAGTGTAAAAATACCTATTCAGATGTGTTGGAATAGTACGTGTAGTCACATGAGTTGCAGAATGAATGTTGCACCACTTTGCAACTTTGCACTGCTTGCATTTGACACTTTTTTCATCAAGTTAAAATCTACCACCACAAGAAAACCACTCCTAGATAGCGAAAATAGAGAGATAATTTTGTAGAGGGGCCCAATATGTTCCCATAGGATTAGATGAGAATTTTCTAACCAAGTAACAACATGCTAAAGTTTGCAGCCATTTTGCACTTTGGAATCTTAAGGGATTGATCTGATTGAACATAGCTCATAGCGATTACGCGTGTTTGGGTGAAAAAGAAGACCATGCTTAGCATAAAAATACCTATTCAGATGCATTGGAATAGTCTGTGTGGTCACACAAGTTGCAGAATGAAATTTGCACTATTTTGCAACTTTGCACTGCTTGCATTTGACACTTTTTCCATCAAGTGAAAATCTACCACCACGAGAAAAACACTCTGAGATAGCGAAAACTGAGAGAGGTTTTTGTAGAGGGCTCCAACGCGATCCCATAGGATTAGACAAGAATTTTCTAAGCATCATGGTATCCAAGTTACTTTCCTTGTATATTTTGATGGAAAAGGACATGAAAAATAAGGTTTCACCCTAGGGTTTGATAAAATATTGTATGTAGAGGTTGGGTGATTATCTTTTGAGTTTGTGTAGGTGATTTTAAGAAGGTATGAGGTGGTGGAATATTTTGGTAAGGTATCGAACCATTCCTTTCAATAAACCCTCCTCATACTAGCATAAAATAAGGGTTTTGTGGTTTGGCATGGTGGAGTGAGCTTCTCCTGAGACAAATTACAGATTTGAGGGTTTGGATACATGAGAATTGCTGCTCCAACAAGTTCAGTGGGTTTTTGAATGTTTAAAGGTATGTTCCTTTGTAAATTAGTCCTAGTTAGTGTAATTTATACAATGGTCATTTTTGATGCACATGTTCCAATATAGTCACTATTTATTTTGAATTATGTGTTGTAACTCAATAATGGGTATCTAGATCAGTCATTTTTTTGTGAAGTCATTTGAGAAGTTACAATAAAATTGTTCTTATTTCCTCAAATCTGAGTTAAAAGACTTCAAAATACTTTCAAAAGTTACCTAACTCCTTGCTTTGAAGATAACTAATCAACAATCAAAGTATAAGGTGTTGTACAATCCACACAAGCTTGAAACAAAAACTGAAAAGTGCTGCAAATATAAAAAACATCCTTTATTTACTAATTTTGCAATTGTGCAAGTAATGCAAGTTTTGCATTTTTACACCAAATGACAAGTTTTGTGCAATATCACTTCTCTAATCACCTAATGACCTGTTTGAGACTTTGAATACATTACAGATGACCTTCACATGACCTTTTTCACATTGTTTACATTTGAAAATTCAAATTTTGCAAATTTTCCTATTGAAGGCATTTAGAGAACAAGGTGCTCCTACACTAAACATGAACTCCAAAATTTCAATATTTGAGTAAATCTCATTACAATGCCTTAGGTACTCCGTTCTCATAGATATTTTACAATGTAACTCATACATTCAAGATTCTCTTTAAATGTCTACATCATAGGTGCTCATGAGCACATTAACTTCAATTGAGTAACCTGAAATTCCCTCGCTAAGCTTCACACACTCTTTTATAATGGCTTCAAATCAAAATTGAGATTTATCAAGATCATCAAAATAAGGATGTTGCATTGCTTTTTTGGCTGAGATTCTCTTTGATGGCTCATAAATCAACATTTTCTGTAATGAGAGACCAATCAATTTTTAGTATTTTACATACAAATACACAAAGTAAAAGAAGGAAAATAAAGAGCATCCAAAATGGAAATGAAATGAAAATAGATGGAAGGCACTTACAAATAGGCATGCCAGTATCTCAACTTATTCACTCTTAGTCATACATCTTCACTGGGAGTTCCAAGATACCTATTGCACAAAACACCTCTCATGAATAGAATAACTTGAAATTTGAGATGCTTTTAAAATGTCTACATCATAGGTGCTCATGATAAGGTTAAATTCAAATGAATAACTTGAAATTCCCTCACCAAGCTTCGCAAATTTTTTTGTAATGGCTTAAAATCATAATTGAGATTTGTCAAGATCATCAAAATAAGGACGTTGCATTGCTTTTCTGGCTAATATTCTCTTCGATGGCTCATAAATCTGCATTTTTTGCAGGGGACACCAATCAATTTTTAGTAGGTTACATGCAAATAGGAAAAGGAAAAAAAGAAAAAGAAAGAGCATCCAAAATGGAAATGAAATGAAAATAGATGGAAGACACTTACAGATAGGAATTCTAGTCTCTCAACTTAGTCACTCCTAGTCATACATCTTCACTCGGAGTTCCAAGATACCTATTGCACACAACACCTCTCATGAATAGAATAACTTGAAATTCGAGATGCTCTTATAATGCCTACATAATAGGTGCTCATGATAAGGTTAAATTCAAATAAATAACTTGAAATTCCCTCACCAAGCTTTGTAGACACTTTTTGAATGGCTTAAAATCATAATTGAGATTTGTCAAGATGATCAAAATAAGGATGTTGCATTGGTTTTTTGGCTGAGATTCTCTTCAATGGCTCATAAATTTTCATTTTCTGCAAGGAGACACCAATCAATTTTTAGGTCACTTGCAAATAGGAAAAGTAAAAAAATATGTTAGTATTGGCATCAAACAAATTAATGTGCATACAAGTATAAATTAATAAGAACAGATGCACATACTTACAAATTAATCCAGCGAACCATCCCGGTCTACTCTACTCTTTATTGTGTCAAGTATTACCTCATGGGCAGACTCACGTACCTTCCACAAGGTTTTTTTCAAAGTTCTACCCCCATATTTGGTCAAAAAAACATCAGATGCCACGACAAGGTTCAAGTAATAAAGAATCTTATGATGTGTGTCAAAGTCCTGAAACAACCAATGTTTAACACTCTTATGTGGGTATAGTAACAACAACTGAGCCTGTAGGGTATTCAATATTTTCTCCATCTATAACTGGGGCCTCCAATTTATTTTTGGCCTCAATACAATGACACAAGTAATAGTCTATTCTCTCTTCATTTTCTTCATCTGCAATAATTGCATAAACATTCCCTGCATTGATATGTGCAACAAATCTCTTGAAATTAGTCTTGAATATTACAAATACAATACAAAGTAAGATAACAATATGGAATTTCAAAAACTAAGCAAGAAGATATATTACCTGGTTGAACTAGATTTGATACATGGTCAAAATCGACTGATGATTCCATTTTTGTTAGTTCCAATGTTGTTGGAGGGTGATACGTGTGAAGTGGGCTAAGATAACTTGTCAACCATTTTTCAACCCACTCCCCTAACTCACAATCATTCCAGGCTTGCATTGAACATGAAGAACAAAAGCATGCCATCTTCCATGTATTGATACTCCATGAACCTGCATTTGAGCTAAGGAAAGAGTGTAGCTCACTCGATCCTGTTAGTGTACAACAATCCTCATATGGTGCAATGTTAGTATCATACATCAACCAAAAAAAATCTATGAACTAAAGATGTACCTTCATTACTTGGACCCATTAAAGAATTACACCACTCAATGATTGATCTTGCATCTGTCAACTTTGCACTGTATTTATACTTTAACTCTTCTTGTGCTAATGCTCTTTTCACACATGCTCCTATACCATTATGCTCCCCCTTTCCATGCCCAACTTCACAAAAGTTCCACATATGTTGTACACCTATAATGACATGCATCTTGTTCAACCAGTAGAACATGCACAAGTTCTTGAATTGTGTTGCATAGTTATCCGACCATATTATATGTTGACCGTATGCTATGCCCCTTTGAGCCAAATCATTGTAGAACATCTAGAAGCAACCTTGCACAAACTCTGGAAAATGTGTGCGATCACCACTAATATAAAAGTGATACTCCCACAATACCTTCCTTTGGTCCTCTATACTATCAACTGCATGAATGAATGCTATGTGCACAAATATTGAAACCTGTGTGGAAATGTAATACTGTGATTGCACCTCATGCTATGGCTATAGAGTGTAGTTCTCTACAAAGTCAACCACTGATACTATGCTTCCAACTGGAAAGGTGTCCCTGCATATCTTAAATTGTGTGTCTAGCCATCGGGCTCTATGGGTATGTCTTGCATACTCATACACTATATTGTCACAAAACATGGACATAAACTGATATACTAAAATCTTCTGAATAACCAAATCACACCTTTTTTCTTGAGACCCATCTTTTGCAGTGTATGCCACTATTTTATACTTCCCGAACTCTACTAGTTTCTATCCCACCTCATCTGTGCTTTCCATATGTTGGCATACTAGCATGAACCATCCAAGCATGCTATCTTGCAAAATATTTTTCCATCCTCTATTTCACATAATTTTTTTGATAAGAACTCTCTTGAATATTTTGGTGGGGCTTCTATGCCACAATCCTACAAAACATAACATCGTTAGTATGAAAATCCAAACATATAGAATGATAACATCATAATGGTTAGAGAGTTCAATATGTAGTCTACAACAAGTAGTGCGTGTGTGATTTATCTTGACATAAAAAGGTTTAAGCATTTCAAAAAATATTTGAAAAATACTAATTTGAGGATAATCCTTTGGAAATTTATGAAAAAATTGGGTTTGAGTTGTATCCAAAAAATGCTTTGGATGTGCCTCATGGTTCTGACTACCGATTCTCCTTCTTACCACATCCCTTTGATTTGGAGATGGCCTTGTGTTATTCTTCTAATACTCTTCAATTAGTGTTCTCAATGCTTCAACAATTTTTTTATCGTTTTCTGGTAGTCTCCTCGAGAATGCCCATAATTCATTTGAATCGGTGCCCACAATTATTTTCAGCCTTTGAATGAGTTTTAATAAATTTTTTCTACTAATTCTCATTTGTTCACTTGTATTTCTAATGAGATAAGCTCTCTTTGTTTGATTGCTTACCAAAGTCAATGTAATGACACATTGGGTGACATTACTATCCTTTGAGCGTGAGGTCTTACCCAAACTCTCATAAGCATCCATTATATATTTTACATTAGTGTTTTCACTTGATGCATTCGATGTTCTCAACCCAAGAGTCTTCATGATGTCTATAATTTATACCGCACATCATCTCAACAAATAGTTGACATCTTGCGGTCTCATTAGCCTTTCAAAGAAGATTTTCCAAATCTTATTAGCATATCTTCTACAAGAGAGTGTTGAAATCTTACCTTCCATGTGTTGCAAAATATCCTCATCAATATTAATCAAATAATTTGGCTTTGTATGAAAAATTATAGGTGGTGTTCTCCTAGGTACATACATCTCAACATTAGAAATTTCATCAATATTTAATTGAGGTGGCCTTCATTTCCCAATCTCAGGATTGAACTCTGTAAGTGCACCTTCTCCTTGCTTCAATTTCAACCTAGTTAACATTCACTTATGTAATTTCCTACACAGTAGGCTCTGATACCAATTTGATATGTAATTAGAGGTTTACAATTCAAATGTATTTAACCTTAATTACAATTATTCCAAATCTAGATAGAATTGCATGACTATGTTGTTTAACCGCTGAAATTACAAACTAGGTTCACTTTTACATAAATTAATGAAATTACTAATTATTAAAATGTTGTAATTATAAATCAAATAGTCACACAATTTTTTTTGGTAAGAATCCATTTCTATGAGGCATACGCTACCCCTACTTTCTTAACCATACCTCATTGCAAGCTAGTGGAGTGTTGGCAAGCTATCTCACTCCACTAGCTTGCCAATGCGGTAGGGTTGAGAAAGTAGGGGAAATGTATGTCTCATAGAAATGGGGTCTCACGGTGATGTAATCATCGCGAGACCCCATTTCTATGAGAGATACATTTCCCCTACCTTCATTACTGTGAGACCCCATTTTTATGAGGCATAAATTGCCCCTACCTTCTCAACCCTACCACATTGAGTAAGCTAGCTTTCCAATGCGGTAGGGTCGAGAAGGTAGCGGCAGCGTATGCCTCATAGAAATGGCATCTCACGATGATCAATGAGATAGGGTTGAGAAGGTAGGGGCAGCATATGCCTCATAGAAATGGTGTCTCATAGTGATAGCATCTCACATTGATATATATATATCACTGTGAGATTCCTTTTCTATGAGGCATACGCTGCTCCTACCTTCTCAACCCTATTGCATTAGAAAGCTAGTGCACTCCACCCTAAACATAGTTTTAAGGTTTGAAAGTCATTTATAATGGTGTATTGACCCATTCCTCTCACTGTGGCCACTGTAACTCGAGGAATGGGTTTGGATCATCACTAAAAAATGTGTGGGAATGTTGAGTAAGTATAGGGGAGGTCAATAGTTGAGTTCATGTGAATTTGAGAGGTTTTGACATGCTAAAGTGAGTATTGCATTAGGGAAGCATTGTTTCTTGTTGAACTAAGTTTGTGCAGACCATTTTAGACCTGTTTGAGGTTGTGGCATGTTGTGACAAGGTTGGGAAGTGTGTTTTCCAATAAGCCCTAGGTTATTTGGCTTAAAAAGAGGTTTTTTGGTTTTGGTTTTGATTGCAAGATAGGCTGCACCTTTCCCCATGTTGCTAATGTAGCCTTGAATAAAGAGTCTTGTAATAGTGGAGAGAAGGGTTAGAATCCCTTGTAGGTAGACTAATCAAGGAAACATTTAAATTATATCACAACTAAAAGTGATGAGGTAGGTTTACTGATGAGGTAAATTTAGAAATAGAGATGAAAACCAAAATAGTTTCTAAGATCTATCAATGTGGGAGGAGTATATTCCATTTTTTTAGACACATTTATGGAAAATTTCGTATCATAGCCAGGGCAATCAACTGCTTGGTATAACTGTTTGATAGAATACCTTGATGAAAGATTCAGAGAGTGGTATGCACATCCATAATAAAGGATTGTGAAATGATGTTTTATTTTAGTTCCTTAAAATGTATGTCATATATATGTGTATACAAAATGTGGAAGCATACACAAGGTAAGTCAATTGTTAAACAACAAAATGCCTCAAAGAGAGATGGTTTAAAAATGTAATTGGCAAGTGTATAAATTGTGTAATTTAAAATGTGTATTGACAACCTAAGGTTATAATGACAAACAAACAATGATCAACATGGAATATGCAAAATAACAAAAATGAAAGCAAGCCATAATAGAATGAAAGAAAATGTGTAAAGACTTCACATACCTAAAAAACTAGATTTCAAATGGAGGAGTTCAACCCAATTATGTAGCCTTAGCTTCTTTCTTCAAACTCCTCAACAATTTGACTTTTTCAAAAGCTTGTTCCCCTCCAAACTTCAATTGTATATCAATTTTCAATGGAATTCAAACTCAAATTGATATTATATGTCTTTCAACGTGAAAAATCTGCTATTTCATGCAAAGGTGGTAGAAAGATCATGAAAAAGGTGGTGGAATGTAAAAAACATGCATGCACACTTCACAACATCATCAAAAAGCTAATTTTTGTTAGAGCATGCGCAAAACCAAAAGAATATTCAAAATGCAGGCCTTGAGATCACATGTATATTGAGTTTTTTTACCATTTTTAGTGCAACACAAAACACGCTGGTGTTATAATGCGAGTGCGTTATTTCTTCCTAAGATGGCCATATCTCTACTTCAAAACACACTCGCATTATGAGAAAGTTGGGTTTTTAATAGATTTCTTTTCTCTCTCTTTGTCTAGACCCTATTTACCCTAATTCTATCTCTCTCCCCTCTACCCTTATACCATAATTATATATCTCTCCCCTCTATCTACTACCCTTAACCCTTATACCCTCACTCACTCCTATCTCTCTCCCCTCTACCCTATACCCTTAAACCCTAATTCTATCTCTCTTCCCTCTACCCTCTACCCTTAACCCTTATACCCTCTATCTCCCAC